>VWZY01007448.1:78919-201077 GCA_013399075.1 Chloroceryle aenea | reverse complement strand
AGCAGCCCGGGAGTGGACCGGGGAGGGACGGAGATGCTGAGCCGGTGCGGGGCCCTCCGGAGCGGGGCTGGCCCCTGGATACGCGTTGCAGACAGAGCTGCAGACCGCCCTTCCACCTCCTGCCCTAATAATACTGAGAAAGGACCACAAAGTTGGGCTCTAAATCCACATTGCGTCAGTGACCCCGTTTAACCCTCTCAGGCAGCTACCCTGAAGTCTTCACGGGACCAGGAGCTCCCCAGGTTACCCTGAAAATGAGGATGTCTAGATGCCTGATAATGTGCTTTTGGATCCCAGTGCTAGGCACCTGTTCTAGGAAATCTTTGCTTTAGAGCTAAATTAGGGTTTAACTTGCACTGCATGCCAGTCAGAGAGGACTGCTCTTTGTTAAGGTACTTTTGAATCACTTAGCTTTCTCTAAATCAGACTGGGCAACTAGCAAGGAATAAGAAACAATATTTTTGGGTTTTGTGTTCAGACTTCGCCACTTTCCTCCCCAGGGATAGTTGAAAGGACACTTCCTGCATTGTGCTCAGGTTTAATTTTAATCCTGACAAACTTGGAGCATCTGACTGAGTTTAGATTTTTGAAGTTTCTTGGTCGAGGGAGAGATCAAACTTTGTCTCTCAAATGTTTATTATTGCAGTTTGGCAATAATAAACTTGCCAAAGAGGTATGCGTATGCTAGAGCACCCCGATGCAAACAGAAGAGAAGCCTCTCTTTCTGCACATTTTGTTGGTTTAGTCTGTATTTTCCCCCTTATTTCCAGGTTCTTCAAGAGCAGCTACATGCAGTTGCCAGCTTCCCTCCATGTGGTGCCCCAGCATGCCTTGTGCTGGTGATGCCACACATACCATTCATCTGCTCTGGAGAATGGAGCCTACCTCTAGGGTAAGGCAACAGGCACAGCCCCAAAAGCCTGGCTCCTGTGGGGTCAGCAGCAGTGGCTTTAGGGAGCGAGTTCAGATTGCAAGCCTGCTCCCCTTCCACCTCTCTGTGATTCCACTTAAGTGGACTCACTTTTTAGTTTCCAACCAGGTGCCCAGGTCATCCCACGCATAGCTCTGACAATCCTCAATCCTACCTTTGAAGCACCTGCCCTGAAATGCAAAGGAGGAGGGTTGAGTTTAGGGTTAAAAAAAATTTAATACCAAATCCCGAGTTGGGATGAAATAATCTGGGTGCTCACCTCTCTCACCAGTAGTTAGCAGTTTTCAAAACTTCTTAATAATTTCCAATCCTGTGGGTCAGTGGGCCAGGGGTACTGCAAAGAAAGGTTTAGGAAACAGGACTGAGGAGAAAACCTGGGTGCACTTTCCTTCCTTCTGAGGCAGGCTCTGTTTTTTCTTGCTGATGAATGGTGGGTGTGCTGCAGCCTGCATAAGAGAGCAGTGCATGAATGGGAACTGGACACTCTTAGGTGCTTGTAAGACCTTAGCATGAGGTGGTGAACTTGAACTCAATGATCTGTAGGAGGTGTTATGACAACCCTCCAGAAGAATGGGACTTTGGAAGGCCAGAGGTTTATAAGAGAACCTTTTACATATATAAAACCTGAATATTTGCAGTGCTAGCTTGATTTAGGGCATCTCTAGAAATCTAGCAGACAACGATGTTAATTCCCAAACTACTTACAATTTGTGGACTGAGGAATAGATGCATAATTTTGGGTAATATAATATATTTTGGTATATTATGCTGAATAATAGTATGTTTCTATGTTTTTTAACTTAACTGAGCACAATAATGATAAAAAAAAGGATCTGTTCTTTATATTTTTCCATTTCGATTCTGCTTGAGAGTGTTTGCAGAGATTTTTTTTTTTCTTTTGAAAAAAAATGGATGATGTCTGGTTGATTTTACTGGGGCAAGGGAGCAGGGGGAGCGAGACAGAGAGGAACTGGTCCTGAAATACTTGTCCTTCTCTGAATGCAACATAGATTTTGTTTTCAGTTGTAGTCCTTTCTTGACAAAGTTTTTTGTGTTTGTTTGTCCAAGTACTTTCATGTACTGAAGGGGAAGAATAGATGAATTTCAGTTGAATGAATTCAGCTCAAGGGAACCTGGCTCGTCAGCATGTTAGGATGTGGGTTTGCTACCTAATTGACTGCCTGAGATCTAGTATATCAGGTTGTAATTTTGGTCTCCTGAAGATCCTCCTTTTCTAAGAAGGATCAAAACAAGTGTGAAGCAAGGAAGCCAGGGACAGTATTTAACTCATTTGCAGAAGAGATCTAGTACTATGTATTCACTGGATAAGCTCTCACATGCTGAGGCAAACACAGTAGGAGCTAAACAGTAAAAAAAAAAGTTAGGTGCAAACTTTCAACTTGGCACATTTATTTGCAGTAAATATTCAGACACACAATTTCTAGAATTAAACAAAATTCCTCTTTTGTCTTTTACCAGCTGTATCCCCCGAGTTCTAACAACGATAGTACTAGTTATTATTCACCGATTTGGTTAATGAGACCAAAGAGCTAAAACTTGTCCTGCCGGGGTGGAGGGGATGAAGGCAACTGTTTCTGAAGGAGTCGGTGGGACTCTTTTAATAGTGGCCACCCTCACTGAAAAGGGACAGCTAGTCCCCAGGATGTTCCTCTTACCCACCTTTCATACACTGGGAGAGTTCATCCACTCCGCATACCAGGTTTGCCCCAGAAGGGGATAGACTACAGGCAGTCATCAGCTTTTATGTGTGGCAAGTACGGCAGGTGTGGAGGAGCGTAGATACACTGAAGAAACCCTGTTTAAGGCAATACCTGGTGCCATGTAACCCCTGTAGACTGTAGATACAAACCAGGGATGTGCTTTTAGGCCCTAGGATGCTCTTAATCCTCTTTGGTTCTGTGAGATAACTCGATGACTCAAGCACAAAATGCTGGTTCAAAGGTAGAAATAGGCATGCTGGCATTTAAAAAATGTTGCATACTGAAATCCTCTGCAGTATATTTCTTTGTTGATGAGCTTTTGGTACAGCTTTGGGTTCTGAGTTAAGCTCATGCTGCAGCTGTGGCCTAGGGATATTACTGGTACATGCAGTGAAGGACATCAAACCATTTCAGAATGTACTGATGTATATTTTTACAGAGATGGCTAACAAGCTCTGTGGACCATATTTCTCCTAAATACTGCTGAGAACAACTATTAATCCCCCCTTCCATAATCTTGTGATAGTAGTTCAAGTAATCTGATGTGCACTTCAGAGTGCTCTGTCAATTTAAGAAAAGGGAACATTCCAAACACATTGGGATTGCTTCTGATACCAGGTATCGTCTCGGATACCTCACAGTTGCTCCTGGTAGATGTTGTATAGATATCCTTTGGGAAAAAAGTTGCAGATCTTCAGATTAGGTTTCTATGTTTGTTTGTTTTTAATTGGGCTTTTTATAAAATTGGTGTTTTTCTTCAGGAAAACATTCTCAGAATTCCCCAGGAGTTATGTGGCCATCTGTAAATTCCAGCTTTCATTAAAAAAAAAAATTAAAAAAATTTCTAACCATCCTAGAAACTAATTGTAGAGAAAACAACAACAACAAAAAGCCAACAACCTGGAAGTCTCTGTATTCAGGAAACAAGAATAATGTTGGATTTTTTTTGTTTTAGTGTCATGATTTTAGAAATTTGTTGCAGGATTTGTATGAATGTAGGGCGTTGGCAGACTGAGGACTCAAACTACAATGTAGACTTGAAAAATGCTTCAAATTTTTGATAAACCTGTGTTATTTCTGATATATGTCTGTCAAACTTGAAGATTTCCAGTGATGGTGACTACATCATCTCTCTAGGCATTCTATCCCAATGCTTCAATGTCCTTAGGACTAGAATGTTTCCCAATCTCTTATCTGAATCTACATCACTGCAATTTGAGATGAGTGCTTCTGATCTGCTTCACTCCTGAGACTGAGAACAGACTAGTTCCCTCCTGTAGCAAAGTAGATACTTGAAAATATTGTTGTGCTGTGTCTCAGCCTTTTCTATCTTATGCAACACAACCCCGTTCAACTCTTTTTAACAGGTCATTTTTCGGCAGAGTTGAGTTTTTCATTTTGACTGCCTTCTTTTGCTTTCTCTCCAGTTGTCTTCATCTTTCTTGAAGCTTAGCACCCAAACCTGGACAAGAGCTAAACAGGAAAGTTAAAGAGGAAAGTTAAAGAACTTTGTAGACTCCTGTCTGTAAATATTTCATTATATTGTCAACATTTGTTGTTGTGCATTTTTTGAACAAGCACTGCATAGCTAATGCTTATTCATCTTCTACTACACTTTGAGATCTAGACTTTTTTTTTTCTTAAGCACTACTATCTTAGCCGTTTCCTATTCTGCACATGTACAGGTAATGCTTCATGTGCAGAATCTTGTGCTTTTCTCAGCTGAATTTCAACAGGTTTTAAAGCATTTCTCTAAAAGAAAAACATTGTCAAAAATAGTTTTGAATTCTAAACCTGTCCTGCGTCATGACTGCAGCCCTCATGTCATCTCAAGATTTAATGAAGATACTCTTTCTTCTGTCTTCAGGTTATCAAAAAGTACTCCAGCTGGTGCAGCTGTGATCAAGTCTTGAAGGTGCCTTGCCTTTAGAATGCCTTGAGGCACCACATATGCAGTCTGGGTGGCCCAGACAAAATATTATTTACAAAATTATAATCTGTAAGAAAATCTCAGTCTCTTTTCACTTGTGAGGCCATCCTGAGGTTATGTGTTCTGAAGAAGGAAACTGGCCAAAAAAAAAATGTTTTTGCTACTTGTTCCAGCAAAAGCCTGAGTGCTACTAATCCAAGAACAATTAAGGTGGGAATGGAAACAGGTTCATGAGAAAATACTGAGTTGAAGTTTGGTAAAGGTTGTCTAATCATGGAAACTTTAAAGGTCAATATTTAAAAAAAAAATACTTACGGCTTTAGATACTGAACTTGTAACACTTCACTAGAACCTGACTTCCAGTATGTGCTTGCTTTGTGCTTTGAGAAAATCAAGGTTTTTAAACTATATGAGACTGAGTGCCTTAAAGACTGTACAAGATTTTAAGTGATTCGGGACTTCAGGCCTTCCAATTTTTATACATTTCTTGGTAACCACACAGTAAAGAGATGAAGTTATTTATGGTATATGTAATACTTAGGTCTGTGATTAGAGATAGTTTAGTGCATCCAGCAAAGTTTAGACAGCTCTTTTCAAGCTCTTATAATTTGCCTAATGATTAGAAAATGATTTTGAAAAGATACACAAAAATAGTTTATTTAGATACATTGTCTTACATCACCTTTCCTTCAAAAATATGAGTACACAGTGGTTTTTTGGTCAGTCAATATCTTTTTACTGTTTACTATGATCTGCTATGTTTTTCATAGCATCTTCTCTTTCATCTTCTATTTTGTAGCAGTGAAGATCCAAAGTAACTCTGCCGGAGGAACAATAAAACATTTATTTGCAGAAAGAGAAAAAAAAGCTAATTAATCTGGTTACATTCAACCATCATGTGGGACTTATACTTGGAAAATTATGGAAACATTTCAGGCTTGATATGGAATATCTCTGAGTTTGGAAGAAGGCTGGTTCAGCTATTCCAATTACTCACCATATCTCTCTGAAAGTTGAGGTTGTCCCTGAGGATAGCTGGAATCCAGCAGAGAGGACAGATGATGTGTCTGTTGAAAGCAGTTGCATATGTACTGCATGGTGTGATATCACTTGCTCTTCTCTTACTTGTGTTTTCTTTGTGTTTCTTCTGGGAGCTAAGTTTGGATTTTATTTACAGTTGCTTCCTCTCTTTTGACTTATCCATCACTGCCATTTGTTGGCCAGGAGGCCTTCCACATATTGCTTTATCTTCTTTTTCCCTTCCCTCCCATATGTTGTGCTTTCCAAAATCCTGGAACTCAGGCTGCCTGGCCCTGAAGCCATTTCTATTTTTATTCTAATTTCTCTTCTACCAGCCCAGACATCACCCTTAGTTTGTCTAAGTCTTCAGTTTCTCCCTTCAGGAAACAACACTGTTTCTAGCACATTGCTCTCACTTTCCCTGAATACTAAGGAAAAAAGAATGTAGTTCACAGCTGTATATGATCTGAAGCCCTTTGTCTTGGACCAGCCATCTTCCTTTATTGATCTCTTGTTGTTTATATATTGCTTAAAGTACTGTTTGCATAATTAAATTTTAAGGGGTTTTGTTTTGTTTCTGTTTGTTTTCTTATATTGTTTTAGATTTTTCTGTGAACAAGGTATTTGTCATTTCTTGGTTTGTATTTCATTGTTTGTTGATGGTTATTCATACTGTGTTTCTGGTTCTTTGGGATACCTATTTAACAGTCTTTCCACAGGTGACTAAGTTCTTTACTGCACTGATTTACTTTAAATATGCACATGCATAGTTCTTCAAAGTTAGTATTTTCTGTATCTCTTTCACACTAGAAAGTCTCTTCTGTTTGCAGGAGCTCGTATTAGTAGTAGCTTCATATTAGCTCTGTTCCATTTCTTATCCTCACTACAATAATTGTATTTAGATTAGATTGCTACATGTGATTTATCTCATATAATGGCTTTTTTTTTTCCCTGCATTATTTTGTTTACACGCTAAAGTGCAAAAGAGCAGGAGGTTGGGTGGTTTTTTTTTAGTTAATCTGTTTCATGTGATGCAAAGCACAAATTAAGCTCTTAGCAACATTATCAGAAATTTCATCTGAAGGGAAAACTGGTAGACTTATCCTTTGGAAGGCCTAGAGCAAAATAGCAAGAGGAAAAAATATAGGTCATACGGCCAGAATGCTTTTGGAGTGATGCTGTGGTGGAAAGCTTGGCTTAGCCTGAATTGACCCATGCTTGGCTATGTCTCCAAACATTCTGTGCCATTTTATAAGGGCTGAATGCTAATTGTTGAATTAAGTGGTGAATAGTGGTTATTGAATTGAGTGGTAAGACTTCAGAGAAATGAAGGTTTACCAACACCACAGAATACATAGTAGGAGTTTCTATGTTGACCTAGTTCTTATTCTCATAGGGTCAGGCCACCATGGTCACTTTGTTGCATTGCCTTCATTAGTGTATCCTTTCAAGAAGGAGACAGTTTCCTTTATTGTCTTTATACCCCGGTATGAATTTATTTAATAGTCCCAGATCCCAGTTTATTGAGTTGTGTGGTCTCTCCTCATTTCAAGTTCTGTGGGTGCACTGTTTTTTGTGAAACTACAGTAGGTACAGTGCAAGCATGGGACCATTTCTAAAAGCATAGAGGATGGATTGCATTAAAAAATATTTGAGCAAATATGCACTGCAAAAGTGACCAAAATGACTTGCTGGGAGTGGGAGTGAGCACAACCACACTTAAAACTGTATGAAATAGTCATGGTTGATTTTTGCTGTAGACTAACCTCACAATAGACTAACATGTTTTCCACATTTGATATGGTTGGTTTAGACTGAGTTCTGAATCATCTTTATCAAATCTCTAATAACATATTTTTTCCAGTCTAAACCTGGCTTGGGTGTACAGTTTCTGGTATGCTTTGGTTGGAAAGGTTTCCAATTCTTTCTTCTGCCATCATGTCAACTGCTTCTTGAGGAGACTTCCTATGCAAAACATGTAATATATATGCAACACAGTATGGTTCAAGTTTACTAGTCTGCCTACATTTTCTTTCTCCATGTACAAAGTATATCCTGCTTTGAAGTCTGTGTTTCTCCCCCGTTTTCCTACTCTTATTTTTTCTAATTTCTAATTCAACAGTGTCTTTTTTGGAGACCTTAAAATAAACCAGACTGAAATTACTCTTGATACAAGAAGGTACAACTCCTAATGAAGTCCAGGGGAGACATGTCAGCTTACCCAAAGATTGCATTTAGCCTCTCTGTTTTGCTGGGAAACTGGCACACAGTGCTTCATTTTCTGTTTGCATCAGCCAAGGTCTGGTTTTGGAGAGGTAAAGCTCTGTGATGAGCTGTTAACAAGCATATGTTGTTTCAGCAGCGTGTATCTTTGAAACTTCCATGCAATGTGTAGTTTTTATGTGAAGATAGCACACATCATGGATTTTTTTGATTTTCAGTGATAATTCTGTTTGGTAAATCCTGATTCTTGCTCTTTCTCACAGTATTTACAAGACAATTTAAATGCTGGAAAGGATTTGTCAAGCCATCTGGCATCCTCTGAAGTAAGAAACTCTAGTCTGGGAGGAAAGGTAGATGAGTGATGTAGGAGCAATTAGTTAACAGAGCACTTGCATTCTACTTGTCTGACAGCATGAACTAACCTGTAGTTTATGAAAGAGTAGGAGGTTACGTTTTAGAGATATTATTTTCCATGAATTTTAAAGGGAGATTTTTTTTTTTCAGTGTGGAAAGTACTTCCTGAAAAGCTGGAAAACACACATTTGATTCTTGTGTTAGGGAACTTGATTTTGATTGCTAAAGGTGTAATCAAAGAAAATGTTTACTTTGATCTGAATGCTGTACAATTAGTATTAATATGAAGGCAGTTTTCTTCAGAAGCTGTATTAATCTTCTATAGTCACGTTTTTCTTCTTTTGCACAAGGTTTTAAGGGTAACAGTGCCCATTTGCTTCATTGTTAATATCAGCTAGGCAGTTGTCTATCAGTTTCCTCCCTCTCGGGAAGTTGGATGTTTTGCTGAATCTGCATCTTTGGCAAGGCTGACTTTTCAAGCAAAGAAAATAATCTTCATATGGAACTTACATAGTTATCACACTGCCATCTCTGTTGAAAGGTAGCCAGTAATTACTTTGCAGAGATCATCCCTTTTCCCAGATTTGTCAGTGAGGCTTAGCAGAGCCTGGTGAGGATGCATAATGTATCCCTTAAGCTTTTCATGGAGCTTTGTGCAGGTGAGGTACTTCAGTCTCACAGGGAATGCCTGGGAAACCACAGACACTTATAACTGAGCATAGAGCTATGTCTATGTGAGAGGAAGAGAGAGACTGGAAAAAAAAATCTGATATGAGGATGTGAAATACTAACTCTTTGGTTCTTTTCTGGAAGCTGCCAACTTGAAGGAGCGGTTTTAGTTTCAAGGCTTGTGAATTCCCAAAGAACAACTGTGCCAAGTTGCACGCCACTGATTCTGTTGACTAAAATCATCTTGTTTTGATGAGTTTACATGAAATAGTCATCTAATATAGCAAGCAGTGGTGATGGTAGGTGCAGTAAGGAAATGTAAACCAGTCTTTGGGGAGAAGATGGAGAAGAGACACCAGAGTTACTGAATTTGATTGCCAGTAACTTTAAATATTTTAGCTGAGAAGTCTCTGAGCAAATGATATACTGAACAAATCTCAGTAACACAGGAAATTTAAGAATATTTCAGATGTTTTACATGTTTACTGGGACATTTTTCATAGTTTTATGAAAGTTAACCAACTGTGCTGTTCTTGTGTATTGGCATTTATAAGGCCTAATATATTAATGTTTCACACAGCAGAGCATGATCTGTGATGTCAGTAAAGCAATTATCACACAGAGTAAAAATTGGCTGACGGTTCTTGAATAAATGTATGTAGAGAACAGTTGTCCAAATAAAGAGCCTTCTTTTTTCTTTCGTGAGGTCCTACAGAGATCTCTGTGCTTATGGAGTAGATAGGAGTGATGACATTTGCTTTGGCAGCAGTCTAGCTTGCTTGCCTGCTTGATAATCTAAGCTTGTTTAAATCTAAGCTTGTTTAAAAATGGGCATTTTAATATAGCAAAACTTCAGGTAACATACTAAATTAATGGTTGTACTTCACAGACCAATAGCTGTGAAAGCAGCTTTGCTGTTGGAGTGAAGATAGAGCTGAATATAACTTGCCACACTGAAGCAGTGACTAGGAGATGTAACAGTGCTTGGACTTACGGACCCTTTGATGTTGGATAGGACAAAATGGCAGATACCTTGCACTTGATTTTAATGTCTGTGATTTACTAGAACTGTGTGCCAGTCTGGAACCCATATATAGTGAAATGCTGCTGGCAAATTAAAAGGGATTCAGGAATTTCAGTTGTAATGCTTAAAAAACCTGCCTTACATCTAGGAACTGGTTTATCCAAAATAACTTTAAGACTTTTGCTTAAGATCAACAATTACCTTTATGAGGCAAGAGGATAATGGGATCCAGTTATTCACATACACAGAAAAAAATAAGGGGCAGGTGGATGTGGGGAGAGCCAGTGTCATTGTGACCTGTTCTGTTCTCTTCTAATTGGCCATTAATAGAATGTCCAGGTCAGGCCAGATCCACTACCCAGAAATGCAGATATTTTTATTGGTGCATGTGACTGTCATGCCTGCCCATTAGCAAGACAGAGTGAGCATCACGAATTGTAGCTGAAAGGAAAAAATGAGTTTGTCTTGATGCTGTCTGTAATTTTATCTTAGAATCATAATATTCTAAATAATTTCCTCACCCTTTTTTTATAGGGCACCAATGCCTCTGCTCTGGAAAAAGACATTGGCCCAGAGCAGTTTCCAATCAATGAACACTACTTTGGATTGGTCAATGTAAGTACCATTTTCAGCAGGCAAACCATATGCAGAACTATAGATTTGATGTTACTTGAACTTTAGGGGTTTGGTTTAGCATGTGTGTGGTTTCGTTTATCTGTTTTGGATTTGGTTTGGTTTCTTTCTTTTCTTATTTTCTTTTTCTCCCCCAGTGCTGTTTTAAGGTAGGATTGCCTTTTTTTTTTTCTTTTTTTTTTTTTTTTTTTTTTGAAAAAGCACTGTTCACATTTCAATTTTAGGCAAAGTGAGTTGCAAAACTGTATCAGATGTTTGAAGATGGCTTCATATGCCCCCAGAGAAAGCAGTACTGCTCTATGAATGTTTCCAAGGATTAGAAGTTATACTTCAATAAAGTTAAAACTCTATTTTAGCTATGAAGTGTGAGAGAGGAAATGATGGAAGTAGGTACAAGCTTAGGTAAAGCAGTCTGCATGGGGGACTCTCTTAGGAGGAGCTTTTTTGTCTAAGATGACAATGGCTGAGAAGAGTGTTGATGACTTGCTTATCCCCATATAAATAAAACAGATCTAGTTATTATTTCCATTGAAAGCAATGGTCATTCTACTACTGCATGGTAAGAGCCCAGAAAGAGTATATTAATATATGGAAACAAGCTTGACCAGATGCAATGCAATAAATATATCTGTTGCAAGTGGAAACTTTTACTTTGTATCTTTGTTAATTTAGAACACTACAGGGTTTTTTTCCTGTGGAGTGTCAAGGGTGGGTGGGGAGATAGATTCCTGAAGCAGCTGCATGGCAAAATGGCTGGTATGTGGCTGGGGTGCAGAAGCTAGAAGTTGAGTCAAGCAACTGGTTTTATTGTGATGCACAGGGATTAAGATTGCTTTTTAATTTTACATGGCAGTTTGGGAACACCTGCTACTGTAACTCCGTGCTGCAGGCACTGTATTTTTGCCGGCCATTTCGGGAAAATGTATTATCATACAAGGCCCAACAGAAAAAGAAGGAAAATCTCTTGACTTGCCTGGCAGATCTTTTCCACAGTATTGCTACTCAGAAAAAGAAAGTTGGAGTTATTCCACCAAAGAAGTTCATATCGAGGTTACGAAAAGAGAACGGTAAGTGTGAAGCTGGAATTCTCTTAGACATTCACACATTGATCAGGAAAGTATACATAAATATTGGTCAATGTGGCCATATTAATCAGATGTGCAGGTTAGGTTTGTAAACTGCTGTCAGTACTTTTTGGGGTTAGATATGGGTATTTTAGTATCTGTATACATGATGTTATGCTGAAAATAACCATAGCAGGTTTCCTAATTTCCCAGAGGTGCATGAATTAATGATGTCTTCACAGCATGATGGGACAGACTGCAGTGTATAGTGAGCTATGGCTGGGAATAGAGTGATATTCTGCTGTAATATTAAAAATATTTTTTGTTGGAGTATGGCAGAGAGAAACATTGAGGGCAGTTGGAAGTATAGAAACTAGGAATGGTACAGGCACCACTGGTCCAAAACACCCTGGAGGACAGGTAACTGTATGTAGTGGGGGGTTTCAGTGGACTACACATCAAATGCTACTCTTGTTCTTAGAAGTGGTGGGCACAGTCTTACTTTGTGAAGCACCAGGCCTTTTTCGAGTATCAGGTTAGCAGGAGCATATACCTAATCTTGTGGTACTTCTGCCTAATGGATAGGAGGAACATCTTGAAATAAGGGAGCCACAGAACTCCATTTTGGTCTGGATTCATATCAAAGTGGGTGGCATGCTTAGAAACAGGGGAGCATTGAATAAAAAGATAAAGTACGAGTCAAACACCTGGAATAAATTGCTTTCCAGTGACAACATATAAATGGGCAGACTGTTCATTCCAGAGCAGGCATTGAAAGTGTGACAAAGTTAGATCTCAGTCATCTAGTGATAAATGCCCTCACACTGTTGGGGATCACTTTTAGGGACTGGATCTTATGTTTTCAGCTTTTTGAAATTAGTTCCAGATTCCATATCTATTAACCTGCTTATGTTTCCAGGCTAGACACTGTAAAGGCAAAGGATCTGTGCAATATTTTCTGAGGAAATCCACATGAGCTTTGTCAGGAGCAGGGGAATAAAAATATACATTTCTTGGGAATACTGTCCTTTTTCATCAACATGGTAGGCAAATTAAGCCTTCACTGGAGAAGTCTGTAGTAAATCACTACTGAGATATTCTCCCCTCCTGCAAGCATTTCTTTATGAAAGAGGACAAGTCTCTGCTCACCAAACTTATGTATGAAAAATCAGCTTTGTTAGATGGTTTTTGTTGCTATTTGTGATGGCTTGACCTTGGCTGGCTGCCAGATGCCCAACAAACCTGTCTCATGTTCCTCTCCTCAGAAGGACGGGGGGAGAAAATAAGATGAAAAAAACTTGTGTGTTGAGATACAGGCAGTTGAATAAAAAGAAAGCAAAGGCTGCCTGTGGAAGCAAAGCAAAGGAAAGTCAAAGGAGATTTATTCTCTGCCTCCCCTCAACAGGTGATTTCCAGCCACTCCCTGGGAAGCAGGGCCTTTGTATATACAGGAGTTATTTCAGAAGACAAATGTCTTAATAATGAATCCCCCTTTTTCCCCCAGACTTTCTCTTTGCTTTAATTGCTGAACATGAAGTCACATGCCATGGAATATCTCTTTAGTCATTTTGGGTCAGCTGTCCCAGCTATGTCTCCTTTCAACCTCTTGCCCACCCCTGCCTGTCAGCCTTTGGATGGTGCTGGGGTGGAGAGGTGGGGTTGGAGAGACAGCCTTGACGCTGTGTGAGCACTGCTCAGCACCCTTCTAGCCACATGTACAAAGCACAGGACTCTGTGGGCTGCTGTCAGGAGAGGTAACTCCATCCCAGCCAGATACAGTGCACTTGTATTCATCAGCATCCAATGCCATCAGTTTCCTCAGCCATGTGTCTTACCGTCCAACCTCTATGATGTTTCTAAGTGTCTGAGGGACTTGGAGTATATATGTGGGTGTGAGTGCTGCCTCAAGGTAGGCACCTAGTCTAAGGAATTAATTTAGGGTGAATCACCCTCTTGCTTTCTTCATTGACTGTAGTAGGAGCCTACACAACCAAGTCCAAAGAAGAGTGTAACCTTTCAGACAGCTACAGTTAGGTGAGATTAAGCCTTCCCCCAAAGTAGCTTCACTGAAGCCAGCATGACTGCAAAACCACTCTTCTTTGGCATGAATCTAAATACTTTGCTGAGCAGGGGCTACTACATGTATTTGGAAAGAAATAATTGATTTAGTTTGCCTTGTTGAAGGAAAGGATATACTCAGCTTTAGAAATTTCGACTCTCTTCTTCACAGATCTCTTTGACAACTACATGCAGCAGGATGCACATGAGTTTTTAAATTACCTGCTCAACACCATCGCAGACATTTTGCAGGAGGAGAAGAAACAGGAAAAGCAAAACGGGAAAATGAAGAATGGCAACATGAACGAAGCTGAGGAGAACAATAAACAAGAACTCACCTGGGTGCATGAGATTTTTCAGGGAACACTGACTAATGAAACTAGATGTTTGAACTGTGAAACCGTAAGCATTGGGATAGAATTTTTTTTTTTTTTTTGGTTGTTGCCCATTAATAGATAGATGCATTTTATATGTATAAATATGTAAATCTTTTCAGACATCTGAGAATTGTGGATATTCCTGTAGACTTTACTTCTCGAAGTGAGTATATCCTTTTATAAAAATTTATTCTTCTAAGCATTACTTGGCAAACATATGCCAAGTCTTGCTGTCTTGCTACGCATCTCTGCAGTTAAACACCTTGCTAGTTCATCACTATGCTTCCTTACTAGAGTAACTTTGGGAGAAGATATTCACATCATTATTCCATGAATAAGTGAAATGTTAAGATTTAACTTCTGTTAACTCAGTCCTAAGAACATGACTGGCATACAGGTTTGTCATTAGCAAACCGTGTGTTTTCTTTTATCTCCCTTAATATTTTCTAGAGGATGTTGTCAGTTTGAAGTATGAGTAAAACTTAGTTATAGTTAGGACTCTTGATTGCAAATCTCCTATCGATTTTGGTGGATTTCAGTCACATGATCCTACTTAAAGGGAAAAGAAATAATAAAAGTCTCTCTCTGTGAGGTTGCTATGTTAAAGAGTAATACAGAGAAGAAAAAGGCCCGTTTTGGGGAGAACAGTGACACATTCCAAAAAGTTTGGAATTAACCTCACCTAACCTTTGCTTTGTAAAATGTAGGTGTCAAGGATGAACTAGTTTTCTCAGCTCCTTCTGCAGATGATGGAGATCGCAAAGGAGCTCCTGCAGGAAGCTCTCTCCATCTGTCTCTAGGCTGTTTCATGAAAGGGAACATTTTTAGCAATATCAGGTATTCTGCTCCATAGAGCAGAACATCTTGCCTCCATGGTGTTGCTGATCTGTTGCAACAGTGCACCAACTGGGCCTACACAGTGATCTGACCTAAGAATACTATGGTTTTATTCAGACCAGTACTGCTGCCAAGGTGTTCCTCTAAAGGAAATACACCTCTAGATTATCTGCATTAAGATGGGATAAGGTGTGCAGAGAAGGTATTTTCAGACAGCAACCTGAGGTTAAATACCTAACTTTAGACAGCTGAATTTAGGTGAGACAAATCCTACCTAGGTGCTACCAGATGTGTAAAAGAACATATTCTTATATTTCTGATCACAAAGAATAGCTCCGTACTCAGAGAAAATATCACTTCTCCAGGGACTTGGGTCAGAGAGGGGGCAAAAAAAGAGATGCAGTGATAGACAACATGAAAAAAGGTTTTGGACCAAGTTTGGAACAAGCTTGTATAAGTGAAAACATGAGAGAGATTGAAAATTAATTCTTTAATCTATTGCAGTTATAAAACCCCAAGTAATAGTAGCAAGTTAAAATAAATCTAAGTCTAGAATTCTTTTTTAATTGACAAGCTTCTTTAAACAATTGTGGCCTAATTCTAAATTGATGTCTAGTGCTTACTCAAATTGCACTGAAGTCAGGATGTGTCTCTGGGTAACAGCAATAGTGCACAATACGCTGTTTGTAATTCAAAGTGACCAAGCTTTGTGGAAAAAATAGCACTACGTGTTGGTGCTGTAGGAAGGCTTGTCTGTGAATGCAGAAATACTGTACAATACTTAGGATACTTTTCCAGTTTGTTTTTATTGTATTACTGTATCTTGAAATCCTGGGAAATAGTGAAATGAATTAAAAGATGTTCCTTTGTTAAAATATGCATATGTAGTGCATGATGAATCATTCAGATTCTAGCAGTTCTTATGCTCACTTAACAAAGAGTGCAGTTTGAATTTGGTTTTCCAGCTGCCTTTAGTTTTGATCTGTATTATTCTAGCTCCAACTAGCTCATCTTCCCTGAAATCAGTAACAAAATTCCTAGCATCTTTGTGGTATTTAGATGAAACACTAAACTTGCCAAAGTCTTTTCCAAGTATTTAACCTCTTTCTTGATACGCAGTGTATCCGACCGTACTCTAGTTCCAGCTGTAGAGACACAATGTTCTCTGAAGCTTTGTTACTCTTATCTTTCAAATTCTAGCTCCATGTTTATACTGCAGTTGATTGCTGCCAGTTTTCTGGTTTCCTGTCCCCTGTGGGTCAAATCATGTTTCAGGGAGGTTTTTTTATTTGAAGAACTGCTGTTCATTTTAGTTGGGTGTGTGTTATGCCCCTGTACATCTTTGATAATCAATCTCAAAATTCATCCTGCTAAAGGTGTTCCTCTGGATTCAGGATTCATGTGGTCTGCATTCACCATGTTTATATGATTCCTAACATAACACAAAGATGAGCTGAAAGTAATACATAACTTTCCCATCCATAGAATTACAGAAATCTGAAGTTTTTGATTTGAACTTCACTATCCTATCATCTGATTTAGTTAGGAAATGCAGTCACAGGAGGCAAAATATGGAGTGTTCAGGCAGCATTTTATAAACAGAGTTATTATGAACATGACTAAATTTATGTGCAGGAAGTAATTCTGCAGTCTTTTTGACTCAGTTGAAGTATTACAACAATTATCCATGGGATTTCTTTTTTTTTTTTTACATCATCTTCTGAGACTAAACACTAAATTAAAAATAATTCTCAAAGCAAAATTCAAGACCTGTCTTTCTGAAAATGTTGGGAGTTACATTTTTAAAACAAAAACTTTTATTAGATTTTTTCTCCTCTTGTTCCATCTGAAAAAAACATTGGCAAAATCAAAATGATTTTGCAAAATATTATCACTTTGCCAGATTTGCCTTTAATCTTTTAATTTTTTAATCAAAATTATTGACCAGGAACAATATTTGATGGGAAAATGCAGCTGTGTCAACCAGAAATACAAATCCAGCCTTTTCAATGCTCACTGGAGAAAACATAACATGGTTAAATATGACATTTCTTGACAGATGTTTATCTGGAAAATATCTTCATTGCATCCTTAATAGTGGAAATAATTATGCAGGGCATAAACTGTGGTTATATACTATAATATGTTATACAAAGGGTAAATAAAATTCCATTCAAATAAGAAACTAGGCTGTATTGCATAACAAGGGAACATATGTAATGCACCACTTACAGCTAATACAGGGGATGATGAACAACAGACTGCAGTTACTGGCTCGTGGTTTGGGAGCTGAGATAAGTGCAACAGACAGAAGTTAAATTATATGAAAGCTGGATTGGTAGAGTATATAATATAAATAGTTATGCTGAGCTAGAAAAAAAATCATTAAAATTAATTTTTGTGTAATTTATTTCTGCAGAAATGTCTCTGCCTTTAACATTTGCACATAAACAGCATTTGGACATATGACATTTTACTTAGTCTCCGTTTTTATATTTTTTGCAACAGGTTAGTAGCAAAGATGAAGATTTTCTTGACCTTTCTGTTGATGTGGAGCAGAACACATCAATTACACACTGTCTAAGGTAAATGAATGTGTCTCTTTGGCAGATAGTTCTGGCCGACTTTGCTAATTTTTCCAAGTCTAGTAGGTACAGAAAAGACAAGTAGAATAACATTGGGTTTTGAGGAGAAGAAAAAAGACTGTAAACTGTATGTTTCCTCTAATGACAAAATATAAATTAATGTATTTTGGTTTAGTCATTTTCAATGTATGTGTTTGAAAAAGGAAAAAAAAAAAAAACACATCTCTTGGAGAAAATAATTGATTGCCGTGTCATCTGGAAGAATTGCTGCAGAATAATGATTGCCTTCAAAGGGATTTATATGTGCTTATCTTTAAGCTTCTGCTCAAGTGCTTTGTTGATTACATTTATGTGCATATTGAAAGTTAAGTGTGTGCTTGCAGAATGAGTGCTCGAGTCCCTAGAGGGCAAAAGATGTAAAAAGTCTACTTTTCTGCCATGTAAGTTTCTTATTCTGTGTCTCATCCTAAAATGACGGGCAGTAGTCTTTTATTCTAAGTTTCAGTTTTGCTTCATGTACACTCTTAACT
This sequence comes from Chloroceryle aenea, assembly GCA_013399075.1. Lineage (NCBI taxonomy): Eukaryota > Metazoa > Chordata > Aves > Coraciiformes > Cerylidae > Chloroceryle > Chloroceryle aenea. Next base: position 183,121 of record VWZY01007448.1, on the reverse strand, counting down.
ATTAAACAAATACATCAGAGATCAAGATCATTTTCAGTCTTGCATGGATGAGAGATTTTAAATACCTAGAGTTTTGGTATTGATACAATAAACCGATACCTAGATTTAAGACAGTATATTGCTGCCCTAACTAATGATTTAGCAATTGGTGAAATTACTCTTTCAAGCTCCAGAATTCCTACAAAGTTTGAAATTGCATTTAACAGTTATTCTGGAGTGTCTAGGAATGGTTGCCTGGCATCTCACCCCAAGCTGAGAACTACACAAAGAGAAAGCATATGAGGTACTAAGCATTGCCTGAGTCAGAAAGCAGTGATTTCTCCATGGATATCACAACTGTGCTAAGTAACTTCTGCTATTGGAAGTGCTAGATCCAATAAGTTTATTTTTCCTTCTCAGCTGCTGTTTGGTCTCCTGTAGGACACAGTAGCAGTCCTTAGCCCTTAAGTACTCCACATTGCATTGACTAGGCTCATTTTAAAAGGTGATCAAACTGAGGAGTAGCTTTGGGAAGGAGTGCAGTATTTTATTTTTTTTCCCTGTTATGTCGCTGTCTTTTCATGGTCACCAGTAACTAAATCACTATTGGTACCACAGGCTTTTGTTTGCAAACTGTAGCCTCTACTTTGAACTTGTTTTTGTCAGCATTACTTACCTTTCCCTATGGTGTTCAAAGTCAATTTGAAATCACACTGATGTGCAAGGAGGCTGAAGTGTGCATCTTCTGAGGTTCTTCTGACCTGAGTTATTACTTGGTTCTGTGATACACAATTACTAAAGACTGAATACTGACTTTTTCTTACAGCTTAGTCTGGTGAACTTGTTAGAAACTGCTGCTGTAAAGAAGTTACTGTCTGTCCTTCAGTATTCTCCAGTTTTTAATTTAATTTCGTAGTTGTTAAGTTTCCCAGAAACGTTTTGTTTGGAAATGCTGTTTTAGGCAGAGGCACAGAGTGCTTCAGTAAGATTACCAATAGCATTTCTATCACAGAACAAACAGCCAGTGGCTGTAGCTTATGATGTGGAAGAGCTGCACCTGCACTAGTGCAGCCAGCAGACTAATTGTGGAGTTGAAAGGAACCCCAAGAGGTTAGTCTCTATCTCCATCTCAGACAGGGTGCTTGTTCAACCTATTCCCAAAGATCTTTTAGCACTAGTAGCTCGACTGCCTATCCCAGTCCTTCCTGTTGCTACTACTAACAAGTTTTTCTTTCCATGTAGCGTGTATCTTCCTTGTTTCAGTTCAAGCCCGTTTCTGCTTGCTCGGTGTACTCTGAACATAAACCAGGGCTTGCTCCCCTTCCTCTTAACAGCAGCCTTTTGCATACAGGAAGAATATCTTCACTTTCTTTTTAAGTTAAACAGCCAAAGGTCATTCAACCTTTCCTTCATGGAAATTTTCTCTAGATCTCTGCTTGTGTTCATTACTCTTCGGCCTTCTCTCCAATTGAACCCCTCTTTTGAACTCTATCTTTCAATTGCCTAAAATTAGGTAAAATGTTCCAGTAGAGATCTACACAATCCTGAAAAGAATGGATGCCCTAAAAGTTTGTTTATACATTCCAGTATAGTATCTACTTTCACTCCAACAACATGATGTGTATTTTGAAGTCCACCCATTGTTTTGGAAATAAAGGGAAGCAAAAATTCCATTTTTTCTGTTCTTGGAGTGGGAGGTGTAGGACACTATTTACACATTAAACAGGAAGAGAGTCATCACCTATCATCTATTCTGATTGACTTTTGCACTAGTAGTGTGTCCTACCTCTGTTAAGAAAACATGTATTTGGCTAGAATATGGATTTCCTCTCATTGCTATGGGGTATTATGCATGGTTAAATGAAGTGTAAGCGCTTTTGTGGTTTCTGTTAATAGGAATGGACAGATTATTACTCTTTTTGGAAACATTGCTGTTTTCAACAGCTGCTTTGCTGTGTCTTTACAGCTCTAAGTGCTACTGCATTGAAAAGGTACATTAAAGAAAAACTGTAGAAGAGAACATTTAAGTAGAATGATTTTCTTTGCCTCTACAGATAAACGTTCTTTTTAGTTATTTCTGTAGTTTTCAAAAAAAAGGTCCTTGTGTACATAAAAGGTCCAAAGAATACAAGCCTCTGGCATAGTCTAACACCACAGGATAGACAGTTGGGCCTGAAGCAATAGAAGTCTAATAACAAATAGAGTACATACCCATTATTTTTATTTCCACTAGGAGATGGAAAGTTTACCAGTCCATCTGATTGTGACTTTTTAAGTAGTTTGCCTGTGTTTTTTTTATTCCACTAAGAATTCTCTGAATTCTTAGAAAATTTATATGTATTATTCATACATATAAACAGCAGAAAGTATCTTTCACGCTGTAGCACAGAGGCTGTAGAGAGACAGACTGTGGAAGTGCCTAAGTAAGCATATCTTGAGTGGGTATATTTAAACTTTCCTTTCTCCTATTAAAATACCTTGTAAAAAGAATACAGATTGGCCTGTTAATGGAATAGGAAAGAAAATGTCTTGAAAATAGCTTTGCAGGTATAGAGACAAGTTCCTCAAGCCTATAGTTCCTGTACATGCAGACTTCACATGAATGCCAGTCAATGATCTGTTGTTTTTTAATATGCCACCAGTTTTCTTCCTGGTACAGAAAAAGGCAATAATATGTGCTGAATAAGTGAATTAGTGATGATTCTAAATTCTGTGACTCTGCCTCACCTGCTATGGGTAACAGCCTCTTGAGTGAAAGTGGAAGACAAAGGCACAAAAGAACAAATGCTAAGGGACATTTAAGGGAACGTCACTAAGTTTATCAACCATCTGCATATTTATCTGGCTTTCACAGTTGTAATTTTATAATTTAAAATGTTAGATATTACTGATTTCAGAATAATTAATAAATTTTAAAAGGAATTCAGAAACTCATTGTTTAATTCATTTTTATGGGAAGCTTGGCATTGAACAAACTTGTACCTACAAAATTTCTACCATTTGTACATGTGACTCTGTGTTAGGTGGGAAGGAAACTAATACATTCCACAAATTTGTTGTTTTGTTTTTTAAATTTTAAATTGAGACTTTAGGCTTCAGGAGTAAACATCAGACTCTTTCCTTAACAGAAGACCCAGAACATAAACAAGCACATTCTACTGAATCTTGCAGCATTATGTTCCCCACACACATAACCAGTCTCTAAATTTATCTAACGTTTCAGTGCTTTATGATTGCCTGGAAGATTACCGTGTTTTTTAGAGGAATTGTCTGAATTCAGTTAATTTTGCCTTTAAATTCAAAGATGAAATCAGATATTCAGGATCCATATTTATCACGGGAGCAAATCCTTTCCTATGATTATGATTTATTTTTATTTTAGATGAAAAGTTACATTTATGATCAAAAATTTGTTACAACTTATCTTTCAAGAGACTTATTGTGTCCTCAGTTTCAGGTCTTTCCAATCTAATTGGAACCATATAAAGGAAAAACCTAGTAAAAGCATTCTCAGTTAGTATAAATATTTAGTCATACGAAGTGCCTGTCTGTCATGTTCTGTCAACCTTAAAGAACTTGAGAATGGAAAATCCTTCCCTATTATGACGTTATGTAAATAACTTCTACTACCTATGCCCTAGCAATCTATATAGTCTTCAGATCTCCCATCTATCCCTGTGGTGATGATGCCAGGAAGAAATAATCATTCAGAATCCTCCTTCTGCCTTTGTAAGATCATCTTGGTGCTGCCTGCTGTGTGAGCAGGCTGAATTTGCAGACAGTGCAGCTTCAGCCTTCATGTTACTGAACTGCAATGATAGAATGGAGTTTATTTGGTCTCAATGGACCTGAATTTGTCTGGAATTCTGAAGTCTGTTAGGTACAATGTAGGTACAATCCGCAGGACAGTTTGTACTTCATATATATATCTATTTAAGGCCTAAAGTTATAAGAAAACCTGTGTGCTTGAATTGGAAGATAGGTTCTTATGTCTGCATTTACAGTTCTCAAAACACCCTCTCAGCTACAGTGTAACACTAGAGGTGACAAAAAAATGACTGCCTTTTTTAACAGCTCAGGTTTTTTAGGTACCTAAAATTCTACTCAAAAGCATATCTGCACTGTGATTTCTGACAAATCTTTTCTGTGAACTGAGAGACATTATCAAACCAGGCTTTTTCTGCTCTCTCACTTCAAAAGCTCATTCCAGAAATACTTCCAAATGTGTTTACTTACTTGATCAGGATTTAAAAAATCTTCTGTAGTAGCTGACACTTTTCTTTTTGGACAACAAAAAGGTATAATCAAATAACTTCTGGTTCAAGAGGTTAGAGGATGCAGAACATTGAGTTCAATTTATTTCTTCTGTGTAAGAGAATTCAAACCCATTTTACAGAAGAACATCATAAAATATGAGCTATTTGAGCTTGATAGAAGTACACTTGAAGCTATTCCATTCTGCAAATAATTTAAAAAGAGACTGAATGGATTGAGCAGCTACACACAAGTCTAGGCAGCCACTTGACATGTAAGAGACCAGGGTATAAGTTCTATTTTGAGATACCTGACCATCCACCTGTATCATAGGAAGGGCCTCCGTTCCTAATACAGGGTTTTATAGCAGCCAGATACCTTAAGTCCCTTTGCAAAGCCCAGTACTTTAAAAGCTTTAGATGTTTTAGAGAAGTGGTATCAGTGGAGAGAGGATTTTAACCTGTGTGTCTTTTTAAAGGTTCTAGCTCATCAGCCCAAGTGGGGCAAAAGTCTAAGATCCTTTAAGAACTGATGATTGTATTTATTCACAGAGACTTCAGTAACACAGAGACGTTATGTAGTGAACAGAAATACTACTGTGAGACTTGCTGCAGTAAACAAGAGGCACAGAAAAGGTAAGCAAAGAGCAGGCTGTTTCACCACATCCCTCCTGGGCTTTGACAAACAACCTCCTTGATACTTACTATGTTTAGTTACCTAGAAATCTTGCACCCCAACTGGGTTCTCTGAGTGGGCCAGAGAACCTACAGACAGATTCAATTATTACGTGTGTCTTAGTTTAGAAGCTACTGATAGTTGACTACTGTTACTTACAAAGTTACTCATTAAGGAAAGTCAGAATGGCTTTGTACTGGTCAGGTCTTTATCATATGCACTCTAATGATTTCACAGGATGAGAGTAAAAAAGCTGCCAATGATTCTTGCCTTACACCTCAAGAGATTCAAGTACATGGAGCAATTGCACAGGTATACTAAGCTGTCATATCGTGTAGTATTTCCTCTGGAGTTACGTCTCTTCAACACATCTGGTGATGCCGTCAACTTAGATCGGATGTATGACTTGGTAGCTGTTGTTGTTCACTGTGGGAGGTGAGAAACTTTCATGTCTATCTCCAGCTATTGCCAGACATTTGCCTGACAAAATAAATGTGGGGAGAGTGGAAGGGAGAACATAAACCCTAGTGCAGCACCAATGTGCTTGGCCAGAACCTTTTAGCCACCCTACCTCATAGTAAATCTGTACTTGTTTAAAGAAAAATATTTTGGGACTCCAAAAGTCACAAGATTGACTTCAGTTAATAGAGCTGTCTCCTTCCTCATCAGTCCACTTAGAGAACTTAGGAGCCAGGACTCTGTAAGCACCAAGCACTGCAGGCATGTAGACCCTACAGCAGATCCCCTTGGTCTCCTGTCAAGGCACTGAAAATGATAGCTTAAATAAGTCTTCTCACATATGGAGTATTGTCAAATATGAAATAAACAGGAAAAAACCCTGGGGCTCTAGGACTATGACTTGTTCTCCCTCTTATCAAAGACTATATGTAAGTAAATATTCATAGTTGATACCAAACAATTTCCCCCCTTGTGTTTAACGATAGTTTAGAATGGTTTTAAAATATTTGCAATAGTTAATGCCATGAGCAAATTGTTAAGTTGTTCTCTGGGTTATTTTGCAAATGGTCGTGGCACAGATGAAAACACATTTAGCTTTCAGTTGATGAGGTCAGTAAAAAGGTGAAAGAAGTAAATGTCTACTGCACCACCAGGGGTGGGTTTACTATGGTCTTCATAGCATTTATTTATAATATGTATTTATAATTCAGTCTGCTTGAATATAGAAATGTGACTTATCAAAAATGTGGACTCAATCTTCTAATATTTTGGGGGTTGTGGTTTTGTTTTGCTTTCTAGTGGACCAAATCGAGGGCATTATATTACTATTGTGAAAAGTCATGGATTTTGGCTCTTGTTTGATGATGACATTGTAGAGGTCAGTATGCTAAAGGTCATGAGCACAGTTTTTGTGTTTGTGTCCCCTTCTCTATTTGGGGTTAAAATTCTGACACAGATCTGGTTATAGGTTACTAGGCTGAAAAACACAGTTTGGTTGTAATGTGACTTTTAGCTCAGCCCTGTTAGGAAGGATGATTGCAAGCAAAAGTACTGATCTTGTAGTTTTTACCCTGTCATTTGCAGAGGGGATTGTTTTATTTCAGAACAACATCAAACGTTTTTAATAACAGTCTTCAAGGGTTTAATCTGGAATGTTTTCTGTATCTAATAAAATCAATTTAATTCATTAAATGCTAAAATACCCAGGAACTATGTTGCAATTCTTGGCAATATCACTTGGCAAAATAGGACTGTGTAAATCTAGCATTGCTGTAGAATTTTAATTTTTGAACAATTGCTAGTTGCAAGAAAGTCTGGATTCTGTAGTCGATGTAGGTTTGCCTGAATGTTAATTAGAGCAAGATCTGGCCCACAGCTATTACAGACTCTGCCTAAGCATCCTGCAGTTCATTCCTAAGCAAACCCTTTATATCATTGTGGCACCCTGGCAAAACTGAAGTCTTGAGTCTGATTTCCCAGGAGTAAATCAAATGGAGGGAAGTAAGCATTGGGACGTTGGATGGGACATGTCTTGAAGAGAATTTCTGGAAATTTCAGAAAGATGGGGTCACGTGGTCACATCTATGTGTTTTAACTGTGGTCATTACAACACTCCAGGAAGTCTCCCTGTTACTTGAAAAAGCCTTATTCAGTTAGTTGCATTGAGATAGACATTCCCATTGACCATGAGTGAGACCAGTAGGGCTTAGCCCCTGAACACACCCTTTCACTGCTTAAATTAAGAACAGAATTTGCTAATTGCTACCCTGAAACAAATAACTGAATTTGTCTTTCTTTTGTGTTTATACAGTCAGTTAATCCACGTTTGGTATTTCTTTTACCTAACAGCACATTAAACGTGTATTTATTTCACAGAAAATAGATGCTCAAGCTATTGAAGAATTCTATGGACTGACTTCTGATATATCAAAAAATTCGGAGTCTGGGTATATCTTATTCTATCAGTCAAGAGAGTGACTTGGCAAGCTGTGACAATTGCACACAACAATGCTGCACGCAAAAGAAGGTGATGGCCCCCCTTAACTGACTTCTACACAGACCACGTCTCGTACGGTTGGACAATGATGATCTGTCTTCTATTAAATGGTCTATGTGATATTGACTATAACCATCCATTTTTGACATGCAGAACTTTATTTTTGGGAGGGGGGTTGTTTGTAGATTTTAAGTCTGACTGAAGAGTTAATTGCAGTCAGATTTTAGTGGAATTTATATGGACTAGCATTTACAGACAGTAGGATTTGGTTGTCAACTGTTAAACCCAATCCAGCTAGAGTAGTATTTTATATGGAAGCATTCATTGCATTTAGGGCAAAATTATTTAAAACTTTCTAGATGGCTTTGAGGTGTGTTGATTTACGAAGCATTCCTTTAAATGCATCCTGACATACTTACCGCTTTTATGTGCAAGGAAAAAAATCTGTTTCATGATGATTGGAATTGTGGTTGTATAGGGGATTTTTTTTTTTTCTCCTCTGCAAAAAAAAAGAAGATATTCTTCCACAATAATTTAAGCTTTGGGTTGTTAAAAACTTTCAGTGCATAACCTCAGGCTTAAAATTCACATAGAGGGATTTAAATTACAGTGGAACTAAGCTAGTCTTTATGCCCAGTCATTTTGTTTATCGTGAGATAGTGCAGATGAGGTGAGATTTCAGAATTTACAGAGCACTGGAATAAAGGAAGCAGGATGACACATATGACACAGAGCTAAATTCCATTTCTAAATATTGAGCTTATCTTTCTGTTAACATGATCTTACAGGTTGTTTACTTAAATGAATGTGCAGAGATTGCAACACTGCTCGTGTGTAACATATCCATCGGGATGGAAATTACGCAGGCCATTTAAGTGTTGTTCATACAGTACATAAGACAGGGCTCAATGCTGCACTTTCCTAAGTATCTGTAGGTCCCATTTTCATTTCTCAAGACAGACTCCTTTTCTTACCAACAGAAAATAATACAGAAAACCCAATAGTTTACACAGTCATGTATCTATCAAATCTAAAATTTGGGCCAGCATTTGGGTCATCACAGAAATAGAGAGGGCTCTGTAGTGCCCGATTTAAAAAACATCAAAAGGCTCTGTGCAAAAAGGCTTGATTTGTGATTGTACTGGGTGAATTTGGCTGGCACTAGGCATGCACTGGCTAATGAAATTGCCGAACTCACCAGCTGGAATTTGGTAAAGAACAAATGTAGAAGTAAGTATCAACAGGGTATGAGAAGGGATCGCTAGCAGTTTGAGGCAGTGATAACACTTGGTAACTACCTTCATTGGTTTGACACTTTCACTGTGTGACACAATTCTTGAACTTCAGTGGCCAAATTCCTATTCCAATGAAGTCAACAGCAAAACCACTCTCCTTTGTCTTCAGGGGGACTGACAGTTGGTTCTAGTATTTACATGAAAGTATTCTCATCTCACAGAAGTTATTCATTCCTACCTGTTACATTTCATTCACTCTCATTAAGTATTTATTAGACAATGTTGCTTTTGGTCCTTGTTTTCTTTAAGAAGCCTGCCTGCCACTTTATGGCCAACAGTCCATTTCAAGAAATGGCTTCTGAAGTGCAGCTAAGTCTTTAGTCTTCTATAGGAAAGAGAATAACTTTTTTTTTTTTCTTCGTTGTAATCTACTGTGAATGTGAAATACCTTTTGTTAAATAGCAATGAAAATGAAGTACTAGGTTCTGCTGTAACATCAACTGAGGTTCAGTTGGATTTATCAATGGCCATTCTGTAAATTAAAGAAATGTAGCACTTTACACTGAATGAGAAACAAAGTGGACTTTTCATCTAACATTATTTGTGATATATGATGTTGTTATACAAAAAAAAAAAGATGTAGAATGTAACCGTAGAGTACCTACTTAGGTCAGTAATAGTAGTGGTCTAACAGAGATCAAGACAAGCATAATTGGGATGCAGCTCTAATTCTTTTATTGCTGTTAGAATGAAATGTTCTGTGTCTAGCACACAGAGACCTCAACCCTCAGTGAGGCAAGAGCTTTTCCACTGAAAAGCTAAACCTGCAAATCCCTCTTTAATTGTTTTATAAACATTCAGAATTCACGTATAAAATTAAAATAATCACTTGCCTTTTAAAATAAGTAAGGTTTCCTTGTTGTGAATGAAAGCACTTTCTAGATCAGCATTAACCAGTGCTGGTCCAAAGGTTTGTACTTCACAATTTACTGCTGAACATTCTTAGGGCATTCTGCAGTTTTAAAACAAGCAACAAAAAAGATATTCTTAAGGTATCCTTTGAATTTTTAAGGCTCATGTTTATATGAAAAGTAAATCTTCATTAAAATAATTTTTAAATCAGTCCCATTTTAGGAAATGTTTTCCATATTTGAATTTACATATCTGAAAACTGATCTTTTTTTAATGTTAATAATTTTAATTCATATTTAAATGGTAAAGTACAACATAATACTCTTGTTTTCTCCATCTGCAAGACAACTCTCAGTTGTAAAATGTACAGATAGTTTCACTATGTTATTTGGAGTAAAATTACTAGAATATGCCTTTTCATAAAGCATGAAAAACCATTTTAACTTCATGCTAGCCCATGAAAAGATCACAGCACTGGTATCACACCAGCCCAACATCAGTGGTCGGACATCAACTCTGAAAAACTGTGGAATACTCACTTGGTGATTAAGCCAGATAAACTATGGAACATTCTATTTTGATTTAAAAAATAATAAATTGCAGTCACAATTCTGTAAATTATATCCAGTTTACAGTGTGCTAAATGTCTTGACTTCAGTCCAGCAAAAGTTGCCCATCAGGGCTGTATGAATAGTGCCAGTCCAAGCAGTGGAACTTCTGTGTCAAATTAAGCACATTCAGATGGGGTTTTGTGGAATTAGTGTCCTCACAGGAACAATCATAAAGGATTTTAGTTGATTAAATACAACATAATCCTTTTCATATTTATGCTTAACATGATGCTTATGTATAGATTTCCAGTCCCTTCTGAAAGAAAGGAAACATACCTAGGACAATAAAAGCTTTTCATCCAGCAGCTAGAAAACAAAATTGTAGCACAGATGTCTAATAGTATTCGGTGGTTCCCTAAAATTACTGGGTTTATGGTGTCAAGTTCTGAGTATATTAGGCCTAATGACATCTGAAGTTTTCTACTTGTTTCACATGCTGTTGCTGAGATGCGTTTGTCCATTTATAAATCTTATTACTATGTTCTTACTTAGAAAAAAAGAACCTTTTTCTCCTGTGCTGTTTTTCCACTGAACCCAGTGAAACACTGCAGTGCTGATGAATCAGTTATCTTAGAGGATCAGTTATCTCAGACCTCAACTTTCCCGTTTCACAGAAGAAGCTGTTAGGATTTTATGTAATTTCTATTTTGGGGACATAGCAGTAGGAGACAGAAGAGAGGATTGATGGAGAAAGCACACCAGGGAAGCAGAACACCTTGTTGAAATTAAGTCCCAAAATTACTCCTGTCAACTTTATTTTAATACTTTACATTTACTATAGAGCAGTAGGTTACACCTTAAAAGTGTTACTCCTTTAGCAGTTGGAATAAAGAAAACAGTAGGTGTTTACTTTGAATTAGATTTAACAGAGATACTGAAAACCTAACTGAGCTGAAACTGAAATTTAGGTTACATGGTGGGTCCTAAAGTGCTCCCACAACCTGTCTTTTATCTTCAGTCCTTACATTTAATTCACCCATCTGTTAGAGCATCATATACTTGGGACCTGAGCTGACAACTTGCAGCTGCCAGTCATTAGATGCCTCTCAGCAGCAGACCCTTCTTGTTTTGTCTCTATTTAGCTGCTTGTGGCTCAGAAGCATAAGCACTATCTTACAGCTGAATGTGTACTAGAAATTTTAAGTTTTGGGGGTGTGCCTGTTCTTTGCTAGTACCTTTTATTGGTGTTTGTTTTACTTTATTTCTCTCTCTATTTTTTTTGGTCTGTTATTGTATTTGTATAATAACTTATATAGTTATTATTAGTAGTTTTCTGGTTTAATTTTTATGTACCTTGATTTTTAAAAATGTAATCAACCCAAGCACTTTAAGCAACAACGTCAATCTTGTGAAATTCCAATCAGCTTAACTTTTTGCCTTTGTCCTTTTGCAGCTGTTTGCTTGTGATCTAGTGTCGCTAGTTGCAACCCAATTTCCAATTTTAGGCTTCTAGCCCTAGTTGGATTGTAAATTGGATTAGCCCAGGTTTGTTCATGCATAGTTGTTCATACATAGCAAGGATGTAGTATTTACTGTGTGTCTGCTACACCTAGCACCATGTACCTGACGAGTTGCTCTCACAGTGCACATAGCACAGCGTTTTTTTGCACTCTACTTGCTAACCTGTCTGAGAATGACTGTAATACTTTAATCTGTGGCACAGTTATCAATGACTATATAATTTAGCAAAGTTCCACTTCTCACAAGAGAATTTTCTTTTACCAAACACAGTTAGCTGTCAATCAGCTGATGATTGTGCTCTTTGCCATTTTATCTGTGCTCAAGTAAGAATAATCTTAAATGCTGCATTTATTCTTGGCCCTTGTGTGAGTGCTAGCAAGGAGAGCAGTCTTTTTGCCACTTGGGCTCACATAAAGGGAAAGGAATAATCAAGCAGGGTAAGTGCTGGTGTAAAAAACCTACACCATCTGTCACAGACACTGGATGGTGTTTTTTAGCGGCCAGCATCTGTGGTATCCATACCGGAAAGTCACTGAGTTTCTGTGTTGTTAATGCAAGAGTTAGTGCTAGTTTGTTGGACACTGTATGCTCTTTGATTGTTGAAAGACCAGGGCTTTTTACTGTTGCATCAGTTCTGTTGCTGAGGTGTTTCTTCTCAATTTTACATGACAATATTTAAATAGCCCTCGGGGAAGCCTCGATAGACACGTTTTTGGTGGAAAGACTGGAAAGACAGTTAATGTGCATTACTTCAAAGAGATTGCTTGAACCTGTCCATGAGACTTTACTCAGATTAACATACTCCTTGCACACAAGGTCAGATAATACCTTTTAGGAGGTATGTGCCCACCCGATGGGACCATCTGCACTAAGCCTGCACCTTTTTACACACTAATTATTCTTTACCCTCTAGGAGATTTGCTTGCAGGATTTGCCTGAATGATTTAATATGAAACTGCACATAACTCCCTTTATTCATGGTCTCAGAGTTGCTATAATTGTTTAACAGTTCTGCTTCATTTTGTTATCAAGGCTGGGACTGTTGCACAATGTAAAGTAAGTTGTATGTGCCATTCACAGTGGTCAGATTAACAACCTAATGCTTCCGATGAATGCTGTTGCAGGTGGCAACCTTACTTTATGTAAGGATATTAAAAAGGGACTTTTCTGTGATAGCACGGCAGGTCTGAATGGCAAGAAGCTTCTAACCCTCAGCTTGTACCCAGCTGAAGCTGGTGGTCCATCCTCTAGATTAAACCTAACCCTTCTCCTAGCAGTTCTGAAGTGGCAGGAGCAAATCCTTTGAGAAGACATCTTGCAGTTGAACAAAACATCTTGCTTGCCACAGTAGTTAATCAATGAATTGTAACCCCTCTCCACAAAAACCTCATTAATAGGTATACATTCCTTAAAGAGGCTGAGCTTAACCGTCAGCTTTGTGAATATGAACACCACTGCAAATACAAATGTCCCAATACAAGTACGTGTTCACATGCTAAACTCTTTCCTAGTCCTCTCTCAACTCTCATTCTAACAGCAAGAACAACGGGAGGGCAGTCATTCTATAGGTTCAAGTGCTTTTTCTGGAGACAATTTTCTAGCTTCTGTGGCTTTTGTTAAAGAAGAACTAACACAAGCTCCATAACTGATCCATGATGACTCTTCAGGAGTAAAGTCACCCTGTGCTGTATGAATATGAGTGTAGGGTAAGGGGAAGAAGAAAGAGAAGAGGAAGAACTATGGAAAGGACTGGTTTTTTGAGACTTCGAATATGTATATCTGTTTGTAAATATATAGTTCTTCTCTACCTTGTCAAAATGATGCAATCATAATAAAATTACTTAAATATTTTGTGCTAGTTTTTTAAAATGGAGTAAGAGGTAGTCAAATTAATAGGCACATAATGGGGGACACATAAAAATACTGAATTTCTAGTAAAGCGTACAAGGTGTACAGGTGAGTATTTGCTCTTTTTATTCATGTACATGTAATTAAACCCTGCACTACCTGCAGAACTGTAAGATAAATCTCATATTGGTTATTAAGGTTGTAACATAAGAAAACAGTATTTTCTCCTGTTAACATGTTTATATTTTACATAAAATAAACTCCCTGCCTGATGTTGCTTCCATTCAACTTGCTTGAATTCAGCTGGGGCCAGACTAAGGCTGAACATTGATGTTGGTTGTTATACAACATGCTTCTGAATGTCAAATACTTTTACAGATGGCAAGACTGCTGATGCTTGCCTTTTATATCATCTAATGGAGTCACAGAATATTTCACCACCTGGGCTTACTGTCTCTGAAGTATCTTAAGGGAACAAATTCTGTATGCAGTTCATGAGGCATCTTGGTGGAATATACATACAATTTGCATGACTGAGCTGTACCTAGGTAAAGCACATCACTGACTTTGCCAATGTTACTGAGAACAGCTAAAAGTGAACAGAATAAAAAGAACCCAGAATTGAACCACCTTTTGCATCAGGGAACAATTTGAATCCCAAACCCTTTAATCTAGGATTTTACCTGTGACTACTGGAGTGGGAAAGGGTTTTTGCTAATGAGGTCTAAAATTCTGACAGACAATTGAAAGACTCTTGTAGTCTGCTCATTTTCCTGAAGTTATTAATTAGCAAACATAATTTACTGTCTCAGAAGTGGGGTAAATAAAAGGCTGGAGTTTCTTGCTCTTGTCTAAATGGATTCTTGTTATGCCTATGGAGTTAGTTAGAGAACCAAAGTCAAACATAGTTGGCTAACTGCATGTTAAATTTATAGCTAACATGCTATAAGATTTATGGCACACCAGACTATCAAAGGACTAGGTTGAAAAACACATCTTACAGTACAGATTTCCTCTCAAATTGAAAACCTTGAAGCACCTTCAAATTTATTCCTGGGTTATTAGAGCATAAGCTTTTAACCACAGGATGGAGACAGAAATTTAAAACACAGGACATGACTGAAATAAGTAAATCACGAATCCATACTTTTAAAGCATATTAAAGAAATAAAATTTATAGTGTACATACAAAGAAACCAATAAAAGTTTTCTGAGAGCAGGGTTCACAATCATGGTATGTGGGCTCCACTAGAATTGTGCTCTCTTCAGAAATTCATTTTCCCAGAAGCTGCATGATAATGACCCACATCTCTGTTCCTTATTTTTTGATATGAGTTAGATTAATCATTTGAGATTAGATTGGGTTGTGTTCTGTGTACCAGATAAACGTAAAAAATATAATTTCGCTTTGACTCAGGTATGGCAGGAAAAAATGATAAGATTTCTCATGTACATACACTCACCAGACTTCAAACAGCATCTATTAGACATGCCTAAATACATGAATGGAAGATGATGTTTCTGGACATGTTAATCTTTCTTCCTGTGTGCCATTTTTTTTAAAAAAAAGTACAAATTCTTAGAGAAGACAATCAGGACAACCATTTTCAAAACAGACAAATATATAGAGAGATGGTAACAGAACACTGCAATTATATGTTCTGAAAAGTGTTCCTCTTCACTTACTCATTTTATATCAAGTAGTAGAAGATTACTTCACTGACTTACTAAAGTTTACTTACCCTCACTACATGAGTCATTTGCTGCTCTACTGTGACCTAAAGAGCTTCAAGCTTTCTTCAGGCTAAAGGGATTGTAACCCTCTGTCCTTGCTGTCTCTGGTAGACTTCTGTGGCACAGGCTGTGGGGCCAACAACCTGAAGACCTGAATCTTCCTAGATCTTTTCTCTCAGAGCACACCAGACCAGTGATGGCTTTATCCACTCCACACCTAAGCAGCTTCAATACACATTTTCCCCAAGCTCATCTTTCCCCTAATGCATGGTGCACAAGTTTTGTATTTTTGAAAAAGGATGGGCACTTTGCTTTACCAAGAATACTTTGGCAGATCCAAGAAAAAAAGTTAACCATTTGTCCTGTGCTTTGAACCTAAAAAGATTCCTTTAATAAATCAATCCAAGACCTTTCTGAACCATAACGACTTTTCTCTCTTTTGCCCCCTACATTCCCTATGTACACACACACACACACTTATATATATGGGTTCCCTTCCCTGTATTCTTATATGGCTGGGGAGGGGAGGCACTCTCAGGCCACTTTGTCACAGCAGATGTTTATGACTCTGAGCACAATGTTAGGCTTTGTATGTGAAGGATGGGCTTGCACTGAAGGAAGCATTGGTGGCATTCACCACTGTAATGATCGTTATCAAAGTGAACATCCTCTTTGCCTATATCATTTTAGCCTGCCACAAACACTTCACGTGGTGCTTGCAGTGCATTTCATCCTTCAAATACAGAAACAGTAGAGAAGGCAACAAATTGGAGTTTGCAAGTTGCCCTAGGATGCATGGAGAGACCTACCAATACCAAACAGAATTTAAGAGAGAGACTGATGCACATTTTTGCCAAATCGCTGCACGGGTAAAAGAAAGGGGTTAATACTTGAATGAAATCTGGAATAAACCAGATTTAAACATCCTTTGGATTCTAGTCCACATACACAGAGGGAAAAATATTCAAGTCATGTTCCAGAACAGCAAAGATGTTCAAACAGAAGATTTCACACAACACTGCACACTGGACATCACCAATAATCTGGTATTAACCAAGTAGAGATGAATGTCTACAGTCAATCACTTCAGTCTAACTGTAAAGAAGCTCCAGACATATTGGCAGTTTTACAGTGGGAGTAGTAATAACAGAAACTGGAATAAAGTTTCTTACAATATCCTTATAAAACTTTTGGTGTGCAGAGCTGTGTTTTCTGTGCAGCTGTAGGAGATGGTTATGTGTGGAACATTAAGCAATGGAGAAGATCTGTAAGTGAGATTATCTGCTGTTTGAAAACACGGTTCAGGACCACAAACAAAATCTTACATGTTATTTAGTCACTACTCACATAATTCTCACTATTATTTATGAAGCATTTCTCATCTTCAGGTAATAGCTTTCCAACTTTTAATTTATAGAAAATTACAGAAATTGGGTAATGTATACCAAATCCCTATGTATTTTAGATAACCACAACTTGAAGTGAATCTGGCAATCCCTCAGCTAGCCAAGTTTAACAAGTAGGAACATTTTCACTGGCTCCTCAGCAGCTGCCTTGATGACCTGTTCACTTCTGGATGCATTTCAAAGCACAGATCTTGTAACTCCAGTATAACCCAATCCCTTGCTATCTCTGAAACAGCTTGTCTTGCCAGGAATGTACTAGGACAGCTGAGGTTACTCAGGAACTTTGTCATAACAGTGCTTTACTTTCAAAGGACTAGATTAGCTTTCTTTTGCCCCTAGTAATTGTTAATTAATATACATGAGAAGGAATATGAGGTTTGGATATAGGAATATAAGGAAGGATTATGCAATTTATTTATTTTTATTCTCTTTCTTCTTTCTGTATACTTCTAGTTATATGTTCAGATGAACTAAAGTATTCTGAGGTAAGGTCATTGAAGTTGTGACTGGTTTAATTCTGCAAGCTGAGTAGCTCAGGCAGAGACCAGTGTTGGTTAAGACACCACAATGGAACTCAGTTCCCCCTCTGAAGCTGTCCTTGAGGGGAAAAAACAAAACCAAAAGGTAGAGCAGAATCCTTCCCCCTAACCTTTATAACTCTGATATTTTTAAATGCTCACCCACAGGTTGCTAATTCTGCTGTTTACATATATGGGGATATTTCTGGGCATACTGCATCACTGTGCTGCAATGTAGATTCAAGCAACACTGAATTAACCAGACTTTTGCAATAACATGCTTCAGAGTAATGTTCAATATTTATATTAAACTGTATTTTTAACATGACTTAGAGAAGGTGGTGCATGAAATCTAAAAGTTTTACTCTGCAGCAATGTTACACATTCATTCTTATTTATTGTTCCTAAAGGCAGTTATGAGGATGAGGAAAGACAAATCAGTTTCTCATAAAGTAACTGGTACTGCAGAATACAGACCAAGCATAGCCAGGGTTCAGTGTGATAACAGTGATGACTAAGTGCTTGCAGTTTAGTAGGTCTGTTTAGTTGTTGTGCTACTTGTTAAAGAAATGTACCTAGAGAATGTGTTCCTTTCTCAGTCTTGTGCAGTCAATCCCCACCTCCAGATACTGAGCTGAAAACAAACCACTCATTCACCATGCTCAATATACAATTGAGCTCTATTTATCCAAAGTTATTTTACTCAAAATGCCTGTAATAGGAAAATGAGCCATAGCCCCCAGGCAAAACATTTTTTTTCTATCTTGAAACTGTGTTAAAGCTGAATTTGTGCAACTGCTTCTTAATGAAAAAACCCCAAGATGCAGCTTCCTTGGCATAATTTCAAGTGACATTCTGCCCCCTTTTTATTATTTGGTTGGTTTGGCATTTTTTCCATAAGCCATGATGTATGGGCTTCTTTATTCTTCCTGTTACTCCTGTAATTTTGGACAGTATCTTCTATCTACCATTCTAGCTCTCATTGAATGAAAGAGTACTTAGCTTCTCTCTCTCTCTGGAGGGTTACAGTACCAGTCCACCAGCTTCAGTGAATTTTGCAACCGTTCAATATCCAGTATTATAAGCCACATTCACAGCACTCATCCTTCAAGAGAAGATGTTCAGGAAACCAGCGAGGTCTATATAATGAACATGAAGAGCCTGTGATTTCAAATCTCATCGCTATCAAGAACTCATTGTATTATGTGGGGCAAATAATGCAACCTCTCTCTTTCTCTATTTCCCACCTAGAAAAAGGGTATGCCAATATTTATCTGACTCAGAGAACTATGGAGCTTAGGTCACAGGAGTAGAGGCTGCAACCTCAGTTTCTCTCATATGCACAATAAAGTTATAACAGTATATTTTTTCCTTTTCAGGCAGTTTTCTTTTAATAACTGCAGTGCTTCCTTCAAGGGTGGAGATTTGCAGAGAGTAAGACATTAAGATCTTTACAAAGAGATCGAACAACTGTCCAGAGGTGGCAGGAATTAATTCAGTGATACAAATACAGTCCAAGTTTGTCGTGAAAGATCAGTATCACTGAATTTTATTTCCAAGCAACATACACCATCATAACCGTAATTGAAGTCAGTGGGCAAAGATCAGGTCCGGAGTGAGTAATCAGTGATCTAACAAGGGAGTTGTTAGAGTGTTTCTTTCAGTTCACTGTCTCTCACAATGACTGTATCTAGAGATTTCAAAGGGAAGGGGGAAAGACCTATTGCAGACAGCTATGAAATAAATGACCCATTAAGAAAGATCATTTCCTTACAAAGAAAAGAAAGGAAAGTTTCCAAGGGAAAGAAACTTTCTCTCCAAACTTACTCAGTTAACTGTTTTTTTCACTGCATACAGCCTGGTCTTTACATATTTGCTTAGCTCGTTTCCCCCCTAAAATTATTTTGTCACCTATAATAGTTAGTTTTCCATTTATTCATTAGATAGTAAGAGGCTATCACATTATTTATGCTATTACTTAAATCTTGAGATGTTGGAAGGATTTTAGGTTGACTACAAGATCAGCAAAACTAACCTACCAAGGATACGGATAAGAAAATAGATAAGACAATAAAAACAAAACTAAACAAAAACAAACCACAAACCAACCCCTCAATGGTTTTATAATATTAAATATTACAAAGGTGAGCATTTTTTTTTCCTAGAACTCCGCCCTTAAATTATTTCTCTCTTGGGTTTTGTATTCTTCAGTTTAACCTTATTTTTCACATCTGCAAGGCTGCTAAATCATTACATTGTTCTGAGAAGGAAATGGTTAATATTCATGAAGGGGAGTAAGAAATTATGTGTTCCTTTTGTAAAGGGCAATTCCTTACCCACACAGTTGTTTGGAGCTCATAAGGAACAGGTTTCCAGAAAGCCCACATTCTGAGGCCGAACAAACACTAACAAATATGCAGAAGTGCACTACCCACAGCAGTTGCTGTGATGGACTGGTGGTTTAAAGAACAGCCCGTGGGAATTTTTTCATTTTTTATTTTTATTTTCAATCTCCGTTCTTATTAGACCCTTTCTGCTGGGCACCAAGCAAATAAAAGGCAGCTATTCTCTTCCAAAAGCTGATAAGATCTTTTGCAGAAGAAAATTTGCATTTGGCTGAATGTTAATTTTAAAATGCTGTACAACTAGAGCAGAATAATTTGCCTTTGTTTCCTTCCCACACCCAACATGCACACAGCCAGGAAGGGACTCTCACTGGCCTTTTCAATTCCTTTGAACAAACTAAGACAACCTGTATGACTGTGTGGCTTTTCTGCTTCACAGAGACATACTTCACAGAATAAATAAGAAGAGTCAAGGACCTCTCGCCAGACAGTCACCGTCACTTAATTTTGAGCCATATCAGCAACCTGACATGAAAATACTTTATGCTTCTCAGTGCCTTCCTTTGTGGATGTTGCATTTACTCTTTGGCTTCACAGTCTTATAATAACCCCCTCAGCATTCCCAGACTTTGGGAAAAGTCAGATCCAGACCTAAAACCAGTTACAAGTTTTACGAGTTTGATGTAAAAACGTTAGTAGTGCTTGCTCTTAGAAGCAGCACACCGGGCACGACTAAACTCACATTTAGGGCTGCTACAGGGTTTACAAGACATATATGGTTCACATCTATTTACAGGGGGCAAAGCCTGGGCGACTCGTGCCTTACCTCCTGATGGGTGTTACAGTGGATTAGGTAACTAATACAGCAACTTGTAAGTGACAAGGATTTTTTTCTAAACAAATTATCATCCACTTTTACTTGCTTCCCAGTCAACATGCAGTTTCACACAGAGAATGTTCTGTCTCTCAAGTTTGAGGTTTAATTGAGAAAGTGATGGGGGAAGTGATGGATGACTGTCTCGGGCATGAGCCTCAGGGCAAAAGCATCTTTGTCCTCCAGTGTCCTGCAATGCCAATGAGAGCATCAAGCACCATCCTACTGTCACTTTTAAAAAAAAATATCTTTAATACCATATGTGCCAAATTGTTTTGCAACAGCAGCTTTTCCTCCTGTTGCTGTTTCCTCTGGACTGTAACACAGATACTGATCAAAATAAAGAATTTGGAGTGGGAGAAAACTGTGATTTTATTTCTCTAAGACAATCTATTTCCTTGGCAGCAGATGCCTTCTGATGCTGATCTCATTCACACTGGAACTATATTTTCCTACTTCTGTGAAAAAGAACTCCATTTCTTCCTCCCAAATGCTACCTGCCATCCTTTCATAGTGGGNACATCAATATCCTTCCTGAACTGAAAGCCAAACAAAGCAACCCCCTCGTGCCACAAAAACCCCTAATTGCCAGTGGATGAATGGACCCAAGCACTGATGAACATGGTCTGATGAAAGATGAACTCAGAACACCACATCCAAATAACCCCCAACTGGCATGAATTATCATCACCTACATTTATGCAATATTTGATACACATGAACAGATGGGAAAGAAAACCTGCCTTTTGCATGCTACAATTTAATGTGGTTGTGGGGCATTCAGTGAAGTCACTGTGAGCAGTTTTTATCCTGTTGTGTTGGAAATCTGGCTAGGCCAGCTAGTAACCAGGTGCCTGTTAACTGAAAGTACACTTATAATACTCATAACTAGGTACATGTTACTATACTTGAAAATGTGTTGTAAAGTTGGACCTGCATGGATTGAGCAGAGGAAGTTATGGATCCCCCCACCCTGGAAAGTGTTCAAGGCCAGGCTGGGTGGGGCTTTAAACACCCTGATCTAGTGAGAGGTGTCCCTGCCCGTGGCAGGGGGGTTGGAACTAGATGATCCTTAAGGTCCCTTCCAACCCAAATCATTCTATGATTCTATTCTACAGTTCTGTGACCTTGACCATCTGCAATGAATTTCCTGAAGTTATAAGCACTCTGACAGGTTTTTGCCTGTGCTTTCCAGGACAATGTCCAGACAATCTGAGTCTGAAAAGGCAAAAAAGAGCCAGGCTTCTGGAGGAAATAGCAGCTCTAGGAGTGTGGCTCATCATGAAATGGTGGGGTTTGGAGGTCAGTAATTTTTTTCTTCTCCCTTTTAATACCTGACTGTAATCTAAGGACTTGCAAAAGACAAATTGTACACAAGGAGCTTGAATAAAGACAACTTCTAAGGTGTTTGATCAAGGAGCTGTTTGACAGAGGGGTCTCTTTGGTGTTAGGAAGAGAGGGAATTTAGAACAAGAATGTGCTAAACCTTAAAAAAAAAAAAAAACACAACACAAAAAAACACCTCAAAATATTGTCAGTCTGCCTTTCTTTTGATAAAAGGGGCCACATCACAGTAACTTTGCTGCCCAAGTCTCTCATCACGATGCATTTTGTCTCTGCAGCAGTAAATTTCCAGTCTCCAGTACCACAGCAAACAGAAGCTAACAGTTAAATTGAAAATGATCTCTATTCTTTAATTATTTTATTACTCCTTTCACATAAAACACTTGCATTCAAACTGCCAACAAACTGCTTATCTCCTCTACAAAGATCCTTTGTATACATCACTATAGCAACACATAAAGGAGCAAAAATTTTTGGTTTACAGTGTACATAAACTATAAACCCACATTTTACAGATTCTGGCACAATAGGTAGTCAGTATTTCCTTAACTGGTTATTAAAAAAAAAAGTAAAATGCCGCTATACTCTTTAGAACACACGAGGAGATAAATCCTAATCTCCCTTCCAGGACTGTGTGAGGGGCAGGAAGCCTGTGCTCTTTGAAAGCAATATGTATCTGAGTTTTTCATTCACTCCTTAGGACCCTTGAGGTTACCTCTGGAAATACATGATCATGCTCTTTTCCAAGGACTCAAAAGTCCTTTACAAATGCTCATCCAGGTAAAGTCCTTGACTGGAATAACACCACACCCCAGAGACCCATGGGCAGTAAAACCCAGAGCTTCAAATTCCTACATCTCCCTCAGCTCATCAGGTCCCACCTTGCTTCCATCCATACCCAGGACAGTTTGTCCTTCTTGCCATGCACAGTGGCCCTTAGGACCCTGAGGTAATTATCCCAGTCACTTGTTTCATCAGTAAACTATCTACTGTTGTTACAATAAAGGGTAGCAAGTCACCTGGCTCTGGAAATAACTGGGATTCAAATCAGTAACACCGCTAAAAGCACCAAAGTGTTTCCCATGGAGCAATGGAAAGGCAAATGTCACAGTGATGAGTACAAATGTTTTTACAAGCAAAACTGAGAATATCCTTATTATGTTTCTTTCATCTTTGGGCTATTCTTGTATTAACACAACGTATGTCAACTACTTTGTGGGTATTCAAAATATTCAGATCTATTTTTTGGTTTGAAAATGAGTAAATACATAATTGTCACTTATATCACACTGAATTCCTGTGGTTGGAAAAGACCTCTAAGATCAAGTTCAACCATTATCTAACTCTACCAAGGCCACTACTACACCATACCCTTGAGCACCATATCTAGACAGCTTTATAATACATCCAGGGGTGGCAATTCAACCACCTCCCTGGGCAACCTCTTCCAATCTCCATACAGAAGTTTTTCCTAATGTCCAGCCTAAACCGCTCCTGGTGCAACTTGGTGCCATTTCCTCTTGTCTTATCATTTGTGACTTGTGAGGAGACCAACACCCACCTCACTACAGCCTCCTTTCAGGCTGTTGTAGAGAGCAATAAGGTCTCCCCTTCACCTCCTTTTCTTCAGAATAAACAACCCCCGCTCCCTCAGTTGCTCATCATAAGACTTTCTCAACACCCTTCACCAGGTTTGTTGCCCTTCTCTGGACCTGCTCCACCACCTTGATGTGTCACTCATACTATGGCAACCAAAACTGAATACAGTACTTACTCAAGGTGTGGCCTTACCAGTGTCAAGTACAGTGGGACAATCACTTTGCTAGTCCTGCTTGCTTTTGCTCTTTCTGAAATCAACATGAAAATGTTTCCTTTGAATTCAAGAGATTTTGCATTAATGTTGCTGTGGGTCTGGAGTGGGTCATTGATGGAGATGAGAAAATGGAATAGATGCCTGTTCGGTCTTACACAACTTCCATGGCCTGACCATGCTTGATTTCAGTTTATTTCATTGGGAACAACAAATTTAAGGTACTAGCCAAAAGTTGCTTTGCTTAAGTGCTACTTAATATAGCTGTTTATCTAAATGTCAGAATGCTATGACCAGTTAATATGCATTTACAGATAAAACAAATTAGGGTATCCAGATTCTTTATTTCTTTTCTATACACAGATCCCATGTGGATTTTAAGAGCAGTTTAAAGTTCATATTAATATTTCTTCCTCCCCCTGGCCCCTTCCATAAATTCAGATTCAATCTGTAATCATTACTTCCCTTAACGAGTTAAATTGCTCATAACTCCTTATTCATTCAATTGAGAAGCTCATAATCTAATGAAAGCCATTAAATTAAAGAGTTCTTTTACAATCACATTGTATCTTAGCTGGCAGACTCATCATAAAGGAAATAAATCAAATCAGCTAATGACATGAAATAATCAGCTAAAAGATTGTATGCAGATTGTACTGTTTGAAGTCTATTAAAAAAGGAAGGCCAGTTTACACCCCTTGTATTCCATTATAATCCCCTAAATTCTTAAGTCTCTAACTCTGAATACACCCACAAATTCCTAGCTCTCCTATCTGAAATTTGCTGTGGAATGTTTCCATCAAGGTGTTTCATTGGTGTTATCTAGTTCTGAGAGCAAGAAAGAAGGTATTGGAAAGCCTGATCTTTTCCCCAGCATCAGCATGTGTTGAGTCCAGAGGATTTGTCCTCATCTTTTTCATTCTGGGGCAGCCCAGCAGTGTGTTAACTTTGGTGTGCATCTCCAAGAACAGAGTCATCTTTGACAAAAAGCTGCATGTGCTTCTAAGGAGCCCAGTTCTTTGTTGAAATAGTCTCTACTGGGAGCCATGAAAACTTACTAATTTCTACCACATGGAAAACACCCTCCATCCTTAATTGTTGCTGTCATTTCTGAACCAAGTGTTTCTGATTTCAGATGTGTAGCCTTGGGGGCATAGAGGAGATTCTACATGAAAGTCTTTGTGAGGTACCCCCTAGAATGTTTTGATACATAAGATTCCACCTTACTCTCTGTACCATCAGATCATGAAGACAGGGGTATCTGTGTTGTGTACCTAATGCAGGTAGTTGTTTCTTCTATTTGTAACAGAGTATGAGATTTCAAAAAGATTTCAAAAAGCACCTAAGGTAGAGTCACAGCTTCTTCTCACTAACACATGCTTGTAACTCCCACATCAGCAGGCTTCTATACAGGCACTCCTTCTGATTCATATGGCAGTATTGTTGAGTTGTACTTGGTATATGCACTTAAAAAGGGAAAACTATGACCACATTCATCTAGAAATAAGCCCTGACTTTTTTAACTACTACACTGAATCATTAGGAGAGACTTTGCTATCTTTCTTAATCTTCATAAGCTTGGGAAAAAACACCTAAATCATTCCTCACTGAGAATAAACTGCTCCATAACCATGTGGTCTTTTGGTTTGAAAAAATGTGGGCAGAATGTTGCTGCAAGTGAAAAGGAAACAAATGTCCCAGCGGGAAGCAGAGAGTGAGTGCCATGCAGGGATGCTCTCCTGACCAGTGCATCACCCACAGAGAAGTTGCAGCTGCCACCCATATCAGACCAAGCAAGTGTTCTGCCACTCTTGAAATGCAGGACAAAATGTTAGAGGGAAAAAAAAAAAAATCATACAGCTCACCACTCTGAGAAAATTCAGTCATAAAGACCAGTATGTTCAGCAATAAGAAAATCCACACCGAAGACAAATAACTGCCTTCAAAAAAGTTAAGGTTGCAATACTAATATAAATAAAGATATCAGCTGTAATGAATCACTGAGCTTCTTGGTTATTGGACTGACCTGAACCATTTTAACTTGAAATGCTTTTACACAATACCATGCATAGTGGTTAATTCAATCTGGGTATGGCATGCACTGAAAGGATGATTGAATTCCTGTCAGTTTGCAAATGACAGCAACGTATTACTACCAATAACAGTGAAAGTAACGTTAAACAATGCAGCAGAATAAAGCGCTCATTTCTTAAATCATAAGCCAAGACATAAGCATTGAGAAATGGTTTGATATTATACTGAGAGGCAAACATTACACTGACAATATCAGAGTTGAAAAAAACACATACAGAGGTGATGGTATTTGTGAGACTGAGAAGGAATGTGTCTGATAATTTGCCTTTGTCTTTTTCCTTTGTTTTTCCTGTTACTCAGAAATTGCTTTTTGTTATTCAAAATCAGGATTAGACTACTACTATAGAAACATTACTAGTTTCTCTCAAATCTCAAACATTAGAAACCTTTTTCTGATTTAGTATTTCTTGTACTTGCCTGATGATCAGCGATAGAGACTTCAGTCTTGCTCAGTTTTCTCTGTTGGGTGGCACGGGGTATGAGCAGATATGCAGGTGTGCTGTCAGGTTAACCCAGTCGTGCTCCTGGACATCAGCTTCCTTCATGAGAGAGCCAAGTAGCACCATATGGGGATCCTGGCAGAGATTGAGGGACTTGTGAGATAACAGATTTCTTAAAAAAATTTTTATTAAGTGAATCATCTGCAAAGGTTGGTGGATGGACATTTATACACCCAGAGAGATGGGGCAGGAGACTGGGACTGTATAATTACCACCACAGACAGTTCATCTTCCTATTTGAATCAGGCCTGGCAGTAAGGTTCAGAAACATTTGTTTTCACAGGCTGCTACTATTAGCTATTGCTCTTACAGGATCACTCATTAATCCAGCGTGGGTAAAGGATAACACTATCTTTATCTGTACCTCTGCAGAAGATGTGAGCAGACAGTGTCAACAAGAACTGTGTTAAATTGGAGAACTGATGGAGAAACAAGATGACTTGTGGGCAGTGTAGGTGGAAAAGGAAAGCATTCAAGACACATGATAAAAAAAATTTCAATTGTGAAGAATGCCAACAAATTACTTCATACAGCATTCTGTAAACCAACACTTCACAGGTTGAAATCTCTGCATAAATAGTAAGTAGCTCATCTTCATAATGCTCTGGCAAGATTTTGTCTTATTTTGAAAGACAGGGACTTGAAAGAAGTAAATGAATTACCCAGTGTAATAGATCAGGTCAGTGAGGCATCCATGAACAGAATATGACAATTCCCACTTCCCTCTTTAAAACAAAACAGAGCCAAGAATCTGGTGGGGGTTCCACCTTTGCCAAATATGAATATAGCTCAGCTGAACCCTATCCCTATAGTGAGGATCACACTATACCAAATGGAATTTGCTTCACCCCCAACATGATTAACTGCAGATGTCAGCATGTAACGGTCTTACATAGGACTGTAAAGTATTTTTGAGATTATTAATTTATTTTTTTAACTTACATTTTGTTTAAAGATCTTTACCTAGTTCTACTGCAGTGACTTTTTTCATCTGGTTTCCCTTCTTGCACAATGCCTTGTTCTCTTATGTACAGATATTTTGGAAATACAACTTTCTGTAGTTATTTCTAGGACATAGTCACTGCAGTATCTCTTAAAAACAGTTTTGTTTTATTAAGAAGTCCAAGTGTCACATTTCTATACCACCGCAATTACCAGCTGACAGTGTTTTTACTTTTAAAATACCATTTCCAAGTTAATCATCCCACTCCATGACTTGTAATTCTTCTGGATAAACATGTTTCAGATCTGTGATGGTATCCCTGGTGATGGTTGCCATAGTGCTTCACAGGATTTTATTTCTGCTCATTCCTCAAAAGCAGGACTTTGGTTCTCTGTGGGAGGCCCAGAGCTGCATTAGTCTCACATTTTATTGTCTTTGTTATTCTGCCCCCATTAGGGAATAAACTACCCAGACATGCCACTGTCATCTTTATCATATTCCATCCACTCTGCTCAAAATGCATGTCACAGACCATTCTCCTCCTTTCTGTAGGGTGTGATTACACGTCTGTTGAATTTTTCATTGGTTTCTACTTTGTTTCCATCTCAAGCACAGATTATTCTCCATTAAAATTTCAGACTACATTTTCTAACATTGTGCACAATACATTGAGTTCTAAAAATTTCAGTTATGTCCAAATATACTCCAGAAGATTTAAACATTTGAAATAGCAAAACTACTGTGACTGTGATTGCTATGCTTTCCACAAAAGTAAATACACTTCCTCTGTCTAGTTCAATCTCGCTTGTTTTAATAAATACCTTCTCCAAAGCCTTGTTTCTCCCCTAAGAGCTTTAGAAAAATTGCTGAGTCTCATTTCTGTGACATGACATATAATGACTATCTCAGAGACCATGTCAGTGGCAATTAGGCATGAAAGGCAGACCATCTGACTGCTTTGCTTATCCTAAAAGATACTCCCAGGAATGTCTTATCTAAATGAAGTCAAAGCTGAAGGATCATTTCATGTAACAGAGGCAGAATCTGGTCACTGCAGTTTCAAAGTCAAGTGTCCAACCTGTGGTTTCTAAAGGGCGTATATATATATAACATGTATCACAATGAAACCCCTCCTTATGGTAGATAGAGCAGTCATTTTAAATGAGTAAGCACAGAGTTACACATACAGTTTACATAAAATAGTAGTAATGGCCTCTCTTCTGCAGGATTTGCACCTTCTGAGTGACTGAGGAACACAGAAGCACAAATGAACTTTCCTAGAGCCAAATTTAATTTTTGAGATTTGTTTGACTAGAGGAAAAAATTGGCATAAAATATTCAAGAAATGTTCGTGGTGTGACTAAAGGCTATCGAGGAGGAAAAAGCTCCCAGAGGACTACAGGCAAAAGGCAGCAGCCTTCCAAATTCCCTGCACGGTTGTTCAGATAGGCTAGACAGATGGTGTCATAACAGGCCACCACTAAGGCAGGGGATTGCATGAGCAACAGCACTTTCCCATAGAGGAGCTTGCATTACAGACCCATCCTGCTCTAGGATCTGGAGTATGGTGTGACAGGATGGAGTTCATGGAAAGGGCACAATGACATCCATCTGATAAGAGTGGCTTAGCACATGGCTTTCTCCATTCCATGAACATTTATGATTGGAGACATTTTCCTGGTCCTTGCCAAATAACTTCTGAAGCTTTTCTAATTTTTAAGGTAGTAAAAAGAAAGTATGAAAAGTGTTTCTAGGAAGGCTCGTAAACACTCTTACTGCCAGTTTCTCTACCAACAGTTACATACCACTCACCTCCCTGTGTTTCCTGTGTTTCCTCAGCCATATCATTGAGCAAGTTGCCCAACCTTTGCCCATTTCCCTTTCCTGGTGGTAGATGGACCTGAACAGAAAGTGACTGCAGCAGCTGCAGCAAATTTAAATTTAGATTTTCTTTATCCACTGCAATAGTTCTCTTTTCAGAACATTAACCAAGCTCTATATGCTGAAGAAAAAAGGAAGTAGAAAGCACCTGTCTGGAGTGTAAGGGTTAGCAAACTCTATTAGGCTATCAGAGTTAACCAGAGGCAGCTGTTGATAGAGAGCTGATGCAGGTCCTGCTCTACTTCAAGCCAGGATCATGAGTTCCACCTGTGGACCTCTGATGGTCATTTATCATTCCGGGGAAAAATGGCACCATTTACTAGGTATATCATGTAGGTCAACCTGAACATATCTACGTGACACAGATCTGTGCTGAGGAAGCTTAACAGCTAAGTTAAAAATCCCATCAGTCTACTGGTCAGCCTGGGCAAATACACCTTGTTGATTAACAGGACTAATTAATTTGGATAGCTGTACACAGCTCTGCTGCTGCAACAGGAACATTCTCCAGGGCAGAGTTTAAAGCAAAGAGAAAACACAGTGACAATAAGTCAATAAGAAAACAGTGTAATCCTTCCATAAGGATGTCAGTTGATGTTCATTGATTCTAGGTGACAATAGAAACTCTCCCATAATGATCTAGTTCTTCTGGTTCACTTTTCTAACTCCCTGTAAACTGGCATCTTTCAATACAAAATCCTAAACTTTTCAGAGATGCTACAGCCTGCCTTTATAAACACATCATAGCAGAATTATCATTACACCAATTATATTATGTGTGTCTCTTTCAAACACCCAATAAAAAATTATAAGTACTCTGAAGAAGTTTTAAGTACTGATAAGATAAATAGACCCAGCAAGAGCCAGACATGGTACAGGCAGGCAGGTTTTCCTCCTTCCGCATGGCCAGGCAACTGTCCTCAAAATATCTGCCACCAAAAAGGAGCAGGAAGCTGTCATGGCCTGAATAGATAAAATACATACACACATGCATGTATATACATACCTACCGATGCAAACATACTGGACTAGCCTCACACCTTTTAATAGCTGAGAGAGAAAGAATGTTGGTGGAATAAGTGTAGACAGGGGAAAGGAGCAAGTGACAAGAAGAAGGGTATAGTATGAAGACAGAGCAGGCAGCAGTTACGAGCAGAAAGAAATGAGACATGTATTGTCTCTCAAGAGGGCAGATACATTAAGACTCTCTGTGGAATAGATAATATGGTCAGTGGTGTCAGATGGTAATATTAACTACGAGAGATAACAGCACTTAACTCGTGCAGCCAGTCAGGGAGTGGTGAAAAAAAGATTGCACTGGAGGACAGGTGGCACATTGCTCACGTGGAGTCACTCTCAAAACCATCAGCAGGTGAATGAAAACAAGATTAGTCAGACCTGCCCCAAAAATCAGAGAAGAGATACANTTTTTTTTTTTTTTTTGGACCTACTACTGCAAACCTAGGAAGAGTGAGGACTTCTTTGCAGAAAATCTCCTCTTCTTAGTATCCTGTTTTTCTTGCTGTTGTTAAAGAAGTTGAATATTCTTTGAAGTAGAAATAATTTCCTACATACTACATCCCACTTTCCTCCCCACTGTCTTTGTTCTTAGCCTGGTTGAATTAACACTTTAGATTAATTAAAACCATACTTGTCTAAGTCAAAACTCTTTTATACAACTTGTTAAGAAGTAATACGACACATGGTTATAATAGTTTCAAGTTTAAGAGGTTTTACCTTTCCAAGCTCTGCAGTTTTCCCTTACCGAGAAGACCAATTTTCTGTGATTACAGAGGTATCTCCAGAGCATAGCTGTCACCAAATTTCATTCATTCCTGCATCAGGAAAAGACCTTGATCTTCCTGAATGTCCTCCTGTTTCAGTGATTTATTTTTTTTAATTTGAAAAAATATTTGATTGTTCTTCAAGCTATTTACATTCTTCCCTTTCAAAACTTTTGTCCTTGTCCAATAGGATTTCTAAATGCTCACAATTCCTGGGATATTTCCCGGGATATCTGTCTGTTCCAGACTAACTTGGCTTTTGGGGGGTTTACAAACTTCTACACATATTCCTAGCAATAGTGGCTTCACTGTCTCTGCCTACTGATCTTATCATAGGCCATTTGCTGTTTCCATTATATCCTTCAATTAGACCCTTCTTCAAACCCATTCTTTCACATTCCTTCCCTAGGTCATATAAAAGAGAGGTCTTTAATCTCTCCTTTCCTCTAATGGAAGCTGTCCTTCCCAGCCTGTTTTCCACTGCAGTGCTCTGGTTTTCATTAAGCAATGTCAGCAGTACTCCAGTTGCTGTTGCTTTCTGTTTAATGTGGTTTTGCAAGAATAATAACAACCTTTTGTCTTTCCACAGAACATGGAAAGAAAGTTTTAATTTATTAACCTCATAAAATAAAGCATTGCAGCACTGATGCCTTATGAGAACTAGGGTAAGGAAAACTGTTTTTAAATCCCTAATAGGTAATGCATTACCAAGAGTAGCTGCTTGATCAGACACTGACAAGCTGTTACCTACCAACTGGAATGACTGCACATCAGCTCTGTTGGGTAAACAATATGAAGAGGTAGAGCTGGAAATGAAATGAGGAAAGGTTCCTTGCATTGTGTATTTGTGCCACCCAGGGGCATGGTGCACTTAGACAGACATGAAATCCCTGTCCAACTCTGCACAGATGGCAGAGCTGGGACAGGCAAATCCCAGCAACAACTCAGTGCAAATCTAGGGGAGATGTTAAACATGGAGACTTTGTTCTCCACTGGAAAGGTAGTAATTACCAGCCACTGAGGATCCAGTCAGACTAAAATAAGACAAATAATGTCTGTTTCCATAAACAGGAGCTCTTGGTCCCCAGCAATCAACAGCACTCTGCTCCTATCCACCAGCCAGAGAGCTAACATTTTCTCAGCACACACAAGCAGTGAAATATTCACAAGCAGTGAGCAAGTTCCTAGCCTGACTTAACTCGAATGGGAAAGATTGCCAGCACTTTTGTGGTGTGCACTTTCTTAGGATCACACTTGCAGACAGCTAAGTTTGCTCCAAATGAGGCAAGTGATGAAAATGAAAAAGGCATACTCAATATGTGCTGTAAATCACATACAGCTGTTGGAGTGGGGTAATACCTGCTTTTCTCATAGCTTGTTTTTAGTTAAGAAGAAAAAACAAGCATTTTTTTCTTTTTCTCAGTGGGAAGGGAGGAGAAGGTGAATTGACGAATGAAAAGCAATTAAAGGTTCTCAAGAAATGTTCTGGTGTTTGTTCTTGCCTTCTTCCAGGATGACATTCTAAAGCCAGAGCTCAAAAATCAGCTTGACTTGGAAGCAGAGAATGCATTGATGTTCAAAGTTTAATCAAGCTCAGCATTACAGTGAGACATGTCACAAAAACCAGCTGCTTCTGACTTATAGGGTTCCAAGCCACTGCAAAACCTACAGGGTGTCTGCAAGGTGCTTCCCAGGCCAGCACAGCTGTTACCAAGGTATTTCTGACTACTAAGACACATCATGGAAACCAGGTTACAGATCCTTCAGATAACAAGGGCTCTCAGGCAAGTAAAGGATTAACTATCTTCCCAAGTATTATTCCTATTACTATTTTCATTCTTTATAGGTCTGTAAATACTCTACCTTTTTTAGTTTTAAAAATGTGACCAGTGAGCAATTTTCACACCTGCCAACTAAAAAAGGGTTTACCAGCTCTAATGATCAATGAGAGGCCATTTCTCCACCGAGGCCATTCTTCTCAATGTGTGGTCTCAGGGTGGCTGTCTGGGACAACACCTGAGAGCACAAGGCCAGACAGATTCCCAAATACCACACATCATCATGGATTTTGGTTCTCTCTGGTCTGACTCACAAAGGTAGCTTTGAACAGAACAAGGACAGCATAGCACTGTGATCAGACACTACTGTTGATGCTAAAATCCAAATGTCCTACCTCTCGGCATGATTCGAAACACAAATTACATGACAGGTCTTAAGCTACTTCATTCTGGCAATTCAGGACCCCACTGGCTATGGAATCCTTCCTGGTGACCTGCTCCTCTCTGGTTCCTCCTAATGTGCCCTCCTGTGGGTATAACGAGACATCTAATGAGATATCAGCCCAGAATTTAGGAATTAATAGAAGTGATTAAAATTCTGAACTTGTGTACCACAAGGAGGTTTTGATGTTTCAAGTTCATTTTTGTTGTGAATCAAAGTTTGAAACAACATATTTTTGCCATTAATTGAAAGTATTTTAAGGATTTTGTTTTGGTCTGCATAAAATGTTTAATATTTATCTCAATGACAGCTTTTTACTTTGACTTTAAAAGATTGCTATTTTTAAATGTTTACAAAATTAAAACTGATAAAAAGTAAATTCTAAATGGTAAACACAAGAGTTCCATTTGGGAAATGGAAAAGGGAATATTTCACCATTATTGGAATGTCCTACTGACTTCTTTTGGAGTGATATTTTACATATAAAAAAAATAATAAAAATAAAGAAGAGCCTAATTATGAAATAACATTTTCTGATCGATAAATGGTGGAAATTTTCTGTTCCACTTAAAAGAAGACTGCTGATGATGTGCACTGGTAAGTAGGTCCCCATGAAACAGAATTTAAGGTCAGCGGCATCAGTGAGGCAGGCTTTTACAGAAAGAATGTAGGTCTGTGGAGGATTTCAAGCTTCTGAGCTTGCTGATCCAGTACTTGACTCATCTCTTTTTTTTTTTTTTTTTTTCTCCTTCTTGTTTGGCAGACAGCTCTTGCCTGGGTTTATTCAGAGCAAAGTCCATTTGACTTTTCTGAAAGAAGACTACGTAGAGTAAATAGAGCAAGACCTCCACTTTCTTTCTTCTTTAAAACAGTGGCCACCATGGGAAGTCTTCAATGCAGTGTTGATCACCAAATATTTGTAAATAAAGATTGTGACATCTTGTGCACTGTCAAGTAACAGGTTTAGTTCATGCTGCATGGTTAGTGTTGCAGGGGGATTAATCTAGTCACAAAACCTGATGATTCTAGTTTGTATCTGGAAATTTTTGGAATAAATGACATACAATTTTGCCCTTTGTTCCCAGTCAGTGCTGCTCTGTCACGATGTTTCCAGCTGGTTATTTTAGATGCTTAAGATTTTTTTTGTGGATTTTAAAAGCAGTGTTGTAATGCACTGTGATAAAAAGAAGTATTTGATCAAAAGACCAACTTTCCTGTAAGCATATTATTATGATTTTATTCTAAAGATATTCATTTGAGCTTTTCTTGATCGTTGTAATCTAAAAGTATTATAAACAGTGGGATGAGAAAATTTAAATCAACCAGCTTCTATTAGTCATCCTCTGACCTTTAAGTCCAGACTACATATCAGATACCTGAATAATTAGAGCCAATGGCCATTTTACTTAGGAACTTCAATTTTGACAGCTATGCACTTAAGCCTTAAATTTTGCTCAAGCCATTCCACATTCACAAAGAAGTACCACAATATCCCCTCTCTTGCTTAGTGAAACCCCAGCAAAGATTCCCTGGTGCTGGGATGTGACACTCTTCCACCCTCCTCCCATAAGTAACACACTGTATTGAAAACACTTCTCTGAGACAAAGGCTGTTGCATTTTGCTGTCACCGATGGCTGGGCTATGTGGTCTTCACTGAGGTATCAGCTTTACCTATTAGCCCTGTTGTTTGCTTTTTTTCACCTGGGTCACTTTCCTTTCTAGCCTAGGTTACACTGGGAATCTGGCAGCCATCAAGAGAAAACCTGTTACTAGATTTCTGCGAATATGAAAAATAAATACAACATAATGAATAATGCAAATTGTAGCTTGAGTCAATGAGCACACGCTGCAGCTCAGAAAGCAGGCAGAGAGCAGGGAGGGCTGTTAACAGTTTGGCAGGGGCTGTTTCCTCTGCAGTGATGAAAAAACTGTCCTTTTCCAGGGGACATCTGAAATGACGGTGCAGCTGGGGTGGGAGATGTAAACTGATAAAAGCCCAAACCAGACTCTGGGATTTCACATAAACTTCGTGCCACACACACAAGCAAGCGGTAGATAATTAAAAGTGTAGATTAGTGTGTGCCATATACTACATGTTACAACTGTCGTGATTTCAGTACTAAGCCCTGGCCCACGTGCTGTGACATACATATTTCCAGATGCCTATATTTAGATCTTCAATCATTCTTTAATTTTTCAAACTGTCACCAACAGTGTGCTATCCTGCAAAAGTGTCTGTGACTGATGGCAGACAAGGTCAAATAGAGGGTATCAAACTTTTTTTTTTGGAGGAATTCACTTTCTGTTGCAAGTGGCCTCAAGCACCACTCTTAGTCTTATCATGAACTACCTCTTTTATCAGTGTCACATAGCATACCTTTGGTTCCTTCAGACAGTAGCTAGAGATGTCATCACGATTATTCATTTTGTCCCAGGACTTTGTTGTTAAGAATCCTAACATTCATTCAGGGAAAAGTAAAAGAAAAGGGAAAAAGAAAAAGAAAAAGGGAAAAAGAAAAGGGAAAAAGGAATCTAGCTCATACATTTGGGTCCCACTCTCCAAGGGTCTCCAGACCCACACACTTGATTCACAGCGCCATAGAGCTCTCTCCACCTTACACCAGACATGCCAGGCTGGAGGAATCACTGACCTCTCCTGCACTTTCCTTGCTGCTCATGGAAGCAAAGTCCTTGCCGGTTTCCCAGTCCTTTCATGCAGCAGTCCTAAATGGAGACACAGGTGTGGTATTTCTGTAGCACTGGAAGTATTGCATCTTGGCAGAAATATTTTTACCAGTACCTTGAATTATAGTAGGTAAAATTTCCATGCTTGTTTCCATCAAGCACCGAGGATCTTTGTTTCCAGCTCTGATAAGAACATCTCAGGAGTGACAAATATCTGCTAAAAAATGCTGCTATGAAAAGAGTAACTTCCTAGTTAGCGAGAATAGTGAGTGAGTATAGTGTAGAGTAATAAGCTATGAAATGGCTCTCCCTGCTTGGGAAGATGCTGTATCTCCACTAAACTGGAGACTCAAGCTGAGACAACCTGTTTTCAGAGAGAGCAAGGACAATGTTCCTGGTCCTATTGCTTGTGTGCATACTCCAGGTTTTGGTGAACAAAAGCAAACATACCATATCTAACATAGCTTATATAACAACTCATTCTTCCTTTCAGCTTTGTTTCTCTTGTGGGCTTTTGAAATCATCTTCCTTTGTACACCAAGAACTGAAGTCCGCAGCTTAGATCTTTGTAAACAGCTTCCAGATGTCTAGTCAGGGCTATGTGAAGTGTTTAGCAACCATGAGACCCTAAGTGAGGTCACAAGGTGAATGTAAAAAGGCATTTTATATCATACACACCATGTCTTCCTGCCTCATTACTTCTCTTCCAACCAAAGCTGCCAAATATTAGGCCCATTTTTAAACACTCATCTGTCTCCATATAAAAAGTGTTTATTACTGCATTTTCCACGTTATGTCTCAAATTCACAAAGAGCTTGTTCTTACTGCACCATGTGTTTGATTTTGATCTAAAACATTTACCCTGCCAAGCTATTGTCTGGGCCATATCTGATATATGCTGAAGTGAGAAGCATCCTCTGTTTATTCCGTTTTACCCAGTTCCATATACCCCACTTTAGCAAGTCATAAACATGAAAATGTTGTTGTAACAGGGGTGTCAAGGTTTGTTTTCCCCTTCAAAATCCACTTTTAACTATTCCTTATCTTCCTTTTGCTACTCAGAGTAGCCCTGTCAGGGGTATCCTTGATTCTTTGCAGCCTGCTCTGGGTTTTGCTCTCTGACAGTTTAACGAACTTATCACCTCTCCTGTGCTCATCACTTTTCCCCACAAGAGCTTTAACATCATTGATATATTTTAGCTAAAGTTATCGCTGAAGTTGAACCTTTTCTCTATTATGGGATCAGAAAAATAAGATGATTTTTAAACACCAGCTGGATAACACAGATGTTCAAATTAAAAGGAAAAATCTAATTAACAACGTAAAACAATGTTAGCAACATTAAATGTAATGGAAGAAGTAATCACAATCCCTATATAAAGGATCATAATAAGCTGAAACAGACACCATTTCTCCATTAAACAAGGCATTGTCTTACCTTGTTTTCAGAATTCTAGAACATTTCATTCTTTAAATGAAGGGTGGGTAATACATTGTATATCTTTTTCTTTTGGAAACATTTAATATCAAGAAATGGAAATGCAAGATCCAAGATGATTTTCCCTCTAGCTCTGTAATGCAGCATATAAAAATTCAAGATCAACTCAGGTGATACAGCAGCACACACTGGCAAAGACTGGATTTTAGCTACCTGTGTTTATATGATGATGGGGTGAAGCTGAATGCCTTACATTGCGGTAGCTGTCAGGAACTGTTCAAATATTCCATTTATTCTCCTTTCTTTGTTAATGAACATGGAAAGAGAAATACCAAAACATAGACAATAAAAACACACTAAGAAATTTAATATACAGGAAGGCTGGTTTACATGTGAGAGGATAATTCGATTAAGGACAGTTAAATTTTAATGGCCCCTCTCAATGTCCATTTAAATCAACTAACGTGGTTCACTGACTCTTGTCAGAGTGAGTTATAGACAATGCCAAAGTACCGTTTATCACTACATCTTCACTTTCAAGGAATTGGACTGGGTTTGTGTTATTTGGGTCCTTTACTTTCTAGCTGATCTCTGCCTGATATGGTTTCTACTGTCTTCAGTCATAACTCAGGCCTCGAGGAAGACAGAGTTTTCTAGAACTGTGGGAATTCTGACAGAGCATATCACCGCCAGACAATGCGGTTTGTGGGAGCTAAAGTATCTGATAAGAATAGATCAATTGCACCAGATTTTATTAGTACTACTGTAAGGGATCTATCTACTACCTGTTATTCCAACTTGACCAGGCAATCTGTTTATGGGTCCAAATCCACAGCCATGACTGCAAAGCAACCCCATAAGAGAGACTGCTCGAAGGTCAGTGACACCAGAGCTTTCAGGCTTTCAAGGAGAGCACCCTGAAGCTGTGGAAGAGAGACACCCAAATGACCCATGAGCGTGGTAGCCCTAAGGTCTTCGCATCTAGAACTACTCTTGCAGGAGGACTTGGACCCAAAACTAACCTGAGACTTGCAGCTGCAGACCAAGAGCTAACAGGATCTTCTACCTCTTTTACCTGGAGATGAGGGAAACCCTTCTGACACAGAAACTGGGTATCCCATCCTTAAATTAAATAGCTGTTTAAAAGGCAATCTCAGATTCTGTAGACCCTATTGCATGTGTTTATCTTTGCTTTCCAACTAGGTCTGCTGATTTTCACAGGACATGAAGTTTACCATGCCTTGCAGGAACCATCCCTTTCCTGGCTTCACTGCATCAAACCAAAGAGCAGGCCTCTACAGTAGGAGAAAGTGATGTACTAGCCAATTTATAGCTTCTTAACATCACAGCACAAATTTAGTTATGCTGTCCCAAAATGATTGCCTAACACCAAGCTGTCCCTGATATATCCCCTGGAAAGAGGAAGAAAAGGAAAGAAAGGAGACACAGCCAGGGTGCAAAGACTGTGAGAGACACAGGTCTCTCCCCTTCTCCTGCTTCTGGGGCTTTGGCTGAGTAGAATCCCTTTCCCTACTAAGTAACACGACTGTCCTACTTCACTGCTGCCCCATTCTGCTTGACCCATCTTCCATGGCAATACAGGTTCAGTCCCTGGGGCTGAGGTGGTTTTGCTGCTGCTCTCACCAGCCTGGTGCCAAAGACAGCTGTCCAGCTGCACCTACAGTGTCTTCACATCAGAGCAGGTCTCACTGACTGGTTCAAAACCTGCAGTGAGACCAGCCAGGCCTTTCTGACTAGCAGAAGACCCAGATGCAGATGTGCCAGTGCTATTGTGCATGTCCATACTATTGCTCTATGCATGCCTATCAATTTGGATATGTGCTGGACATGCTGGATTCATTGTCTATGTGTAAATGCATGACACAGCAGCAGCAGTTTGGTTATGTCCTAGTTCTGGAGTGACTGTGCATGCATAATCTAGTTGCACAGACATATTAATCATATCTGGAGGTAGCCTCAGTTGATTGTAGATGGATTATCTTTATCCCCGTGCACAATGCCATGACTTTTCTGGACTGCTTTATAAATAATTCTTTTTTTTTTTTTTTTCTCCACCCAGTCATTTCCTCTGCTTCAAACATAAACACATTTGAGATGAATTCTCAAGTAATAGTAAACTCATCATTCTCTTCAGTGAACAAACACAGTGGAAACCTGAAAAGGACAAAACTGAAATGAATTCATTACTGACTGAACATATGCTATGGTTGTTTCTACCATTTATCGTTGCCTGGTGGCAAAGTAAGACCCATGACTGAGGAATGTCAGTGATCACATAATGCCCTTCTCTGTGCATAGTCATAGTCCTCTTACAGCTATAAAGATTTGAGACTTTCACATCATACAGGTTTGAGAACCTGGAATAGACTTGGAAGATAAGAAGCCCAGTTATTTGGCCATCAGGGCTTCACAGGTTATACAAACCCACTCTTTCCACTGGGTGTTCCTTCCATGGTCCCATTTGATAACCCCATTAGTAAATTTAGAACAACAAAAGCACAAAAACGTAATGCACAATCCATTCTAGCCTTGCTTTAAAAAGCCATTTTTCCAGGAAGCTGTCCAGGCTCACATTAGTCTCCTTCCTGACCTTTCAAGCTACAAAGTGTTCTGCTCACCAGCAACAGCACTATTAACCACTGAGACCACAGAAGAGGAATACCTGAAGTAAAGCAGAATTTCAAGAATATTAATTCAAAGGTACCTTAGGTCCAGATCTCTTTCAACAGAACAGATGTTAAAAGATTTGGTTGCTTCTGCAGCTGTGAATCCCTTGCAAACGCATCGTTTCATAAGAAACCTTTCCATTTTAATCAGACAGATGGCGTGCTGAAAGGGGCTGTGTCAGTCTACCTCATAACATGAATAAAGTGGTAATTTTTTCCTTCTGTGCTTTTCCACTATTTCAATGTATTTGAAACTGTTACTGTATTTGCTGGTTCTTTTTAGTGTGGGGTATGAAATCCCTCAGTACTTCAGATTGGATGCAGCAGTGGCAAACAGAGAAGACACACTGAGAAGCTGGAAAGTGCTAGAAATCTAAGAAGTGTCCCACTTCTTCTGGCAAAAGCTTACTGGGGAAAAAAACTCAGACATTTTCAGAGGAAATTGGATAGCACTTTTCAATCAGTTCTTTACTAAGCAAAGACTGCAAGATCTTTTTGCTTCCTCAAAGGTCATTTTTGTTCAGGTCATGAAGCAGGGCACTAGCAGAAAAGGTTCAAAAGCAAAGAGAAGCTAAAGTCAGATTACTCAGAGGAGGAAAACCAAAGCAAAACCTGAAGTCTGGAAAATTTTAGGCAAAAAATAAATAGGGGGGGAAGAACTGAATAATGGCATATAGTTGAGGAGAGACAGGATGATACAGAATATATTGTACAGTTCACTTGGAGTAATAAAAATGGGATCAGCTATCTTGATACTTCTTATATTTCACATAACTTTGAATCACATCAGAAGCTTTTAATAAGACTTGTATTTTGCCAAGAAAGTGACATTCTAGTTCTAATATCAACAAAGGGAGATTTGTTTCCTAGAGGTGCACCGGACCAGTCAAGAACATGTAATAGATAACAGGTGATTGAGGAGACAGTGTCCCAAGAGTATTGTTGAGGGAAGGAGCAGATTATGCATTACACTGATTGCTTAGGTGTGTGGCAAGCACTGAACAGGCTGAATAGAAGAACCCAGATGGTGAAGGTGAGAGGTTTGCAGACAGATTAGAGCTGGAGATACCGGGAGAGGTGAGAAAGCTGCAAAGGGTCAAGGTAAAGAGAGCAGAGATGAAATGCTGAAGATGCAGGAACCTGGTTCATTTAATTTCCTTGTGGTGACTATATTGGCCAGTTATTTCTCTGTCCCCCATTGACCTTACCACCTTATACAACCTGTGTCGAGAAGATTCTTCTTACCTTTGAAAACACTAGCTTCAGAAGGTTTGCTCTATTAAGTATCTGAGGCCAGTGGTAAGTTTTGTATAATTGAAGGATCTTTCTCCCCCCTGAATAAATGTGTCAGTGCTATATTTCTTTCTTTTGGTCACCCACAGTTTTGTGTATGTGAGAAACCACAGACATCTTCCCTTTGGGAGGAAAAGTCAGTCAAGTCTATACCATCTGGAGTTAAAAAAAAAAAAAAACAACCAAAAAAACAGTTTACTTAATGGTGAAGCAAAGACTTGAGTGATTTCAACTAGAAACATAGAACATAGATTTAAACTAGAAACAACTAGAAACCCCTGCACTGATTTGTACAGAAGGACTCCTGCTCTCACAGAAGTTACTCCGTAGACCAGGGAGGACATCTTACCATGAAGACTCATGGGCCATCACTCATAGTACCTTCTACAGCAATCCCAAGAGCACACTGAATTCCAGGTTGCTTGCAGGAGTTGGTGGCCACTGTCTCTGTTGTGTCCCACTGGCACAGCTTTTTTACGCTGAGGCTGCTTGACCTCACGCATGGTCAAAGTTCTCCAGCGATGAATGTACAGCCCTTTCAAGAAAAACTCAGGTGAAGTTAGCAGTCTACCCTACAGCAGGGAAGTGTCCCTTGGGGGTATGCTAAGCAGTAGATACACTCTGCTTCCTCCCAGATATGCTGGCAAAGTAAGAGCTCATCCCTGCTACAGTCAGACCACGTAGAGGACAAATGCTTTTTAAAACACGAAAAAAATAACATCATTTTTTCTCACCATAAAAAAAAACAACTCATTGCTTCTGTTTTCCTGAATATAACTTCAAAATATTTTCTTTTTCTACCATTTTATAATACCCCACTTTCTGATAAAGTATCATTTTTGTTAATGCAGATGTTCTATGTCAATATCCACTGAAAGCAGCAATTTTTAACTTGCAGCATCAATGCTGCTTGAAAGTTATCACAATGTAACATCAGCCAACTACTGTGGATCCAGCAAAAATAGTAATATTGTGGGTTTTAGCTCTGTTTTCTTACTTAAACAACCCTCCTGTTGAAATCACACAGCAAAAAGGACCTAAATAATAACAGAATAAAGGGAGTTGAATAATTTCTGAAGTGGAATAACTTCTCAGGTCATATGTTAGAGATTTAAATTTAAGAACATTGGGTAGGTAAACACTACAAAAGTTTATTTTCCAGAGCCCTGCAAAGACTTAGAAGAGAACAGCTTTAAAAAAAACCAGTGGGATGAACATAAAGCAATCTTTCTTCTTGAATCAGTAAAGATAGCTAAAAGATTATGAAATCAGACAAAAGAGGAACAAAGTTTTCTTTTTGATGAAAGCCACAGAAAGAATAGATGATCCAAGAAGCACCAAACACAATTACCTAGAAATAAGCCTTAAATATCTGGGGGGGCGGTGTGGGGAAATCCATAATGCAGAAAGCTTTCACTATTATTAAAGTAGTGCCAATCTTTCTAGGAAAGTAAGGTACATTTTCAATATTGTATCATTACTTTATGTATGGAGTATGGGCTTAATGATAACTGGTTTTAGACTGAGCAGAACTAGAGCAATGGTGAGTATGTTGAGCAAAACCACCATGTCATCTTCCAAAGACAGAAGACATCCTTACCAATCTAAAGAGAGCATTGACAATCACAAAACATGGCTGTAACCTTCAGTTCTGCCGTTGTAATCAGTGTGTGGCCAGTGGAATTTATTTAATTTCTTTGTTCTGGAGTTCATTGCAAGAACTGGCAATGCACTGCTTGCCTTCTTTTAGGGGTTCTTAGTAATTTGGTATGAGACCAAAAAGGTCTTACAATAAAACATTTGTTTCATGAACACAGATTTTATTGTCAAATTTTAAGAAAAAATATTTCCAGTTTTGTTCATTAATTATTCTACTATAAATTATTACTTCCCTTCTCCCATACTGTACAAAACTAATTTAAGTGCCTTTGTCCTGAGTGGAAACAGGATTAGAAACTTTCATAGAAACTGCTGGCATCATTGTGGAAACATTGGAAACTACCATGGAAACTTATTCATGGAGGGCATAAGAAGCAGAAAGAGTTAGTCATTTAGAAGTCATACAGTCTGTAAGCTGTGTGGTTAGTTCTGGCAGCAAGAAGTGAGATTCTTTAACAGACTTAATGGATGATGTCGAATTCTATGTTTAAATATTTAATGTGA
Source organism: Chloroceryle aenea (assembly GCA_013399075.1). Classification (NCBI taxonomy): domain Eukaryota; kingdom Metazoa; phylum Chordata; class Aves; order Coraciiformes; family Cerylidae; genus Chloroceryle; species Chloroceryle aenea. The sequence goes on along the minus strand of VWZY01007448.1, from coordinate 139,971 downwards.
TACAACCGCTCAAGAGTATCCTATTGCAGGTTGTCTGGCTTTCGAGGCACATGAAATCTGATCCAAATAGAGCAGTCAACATGTCACACAGATGTCAGCTTTTTCTTGAAGGATGTCTCTTCAGGAATAATTAGCTGGTGGCATTATTGCTCAGAAAGAAGAGAAAGAATCTAAATAGGAAACATTAAGTGATTTCAGGTTTTCTGACACAGGAGCACACAACCGGAGCTTGAATTTAACGGGAACTATTCATGTTGTGATCACTACTTCAGGTCCCACTTCTAACCAACAAGTTGTTTGAATTGCTTGAGAAGTTTGGTGGTTTGATTTACAACACAGAGGAGATATCCTCAATTCCTCATAAAAGCTGCAATTACAATAGGAAGACAGTACTTTATATTAGCTGAAGGTCTGTAGAATATTTAAGATAATTTTCCAATAATATTTTATCATTTTCGGGGAGTTCAATGGCTGGAAATTTTGACAAGGTCACTCTGAAGTGTGCAAGTGGTTTTACAAGCCTTTTTGCCCTCTCCTCTGTTCTCAAGAGAGTTTAGCAAGTTTAATACCATAATGTACTACTTGAAAAATAAGAATAAATCTAATCACATCTGCCTGCAGCCTTAGGCAGCCACATCATTCCTATCTCACGATTTTTTTCTCTGATATTAGCCTGGAGACATGGGACAACTAAACACCCATTTGGATTATTAAAACAATAAATCCTCCCCTCAAAAAAAATCAACAATATTTTGGACTCAGATGTGCTAATCAGTAGAAGAAAACTCTTCTTGCATCATGCTGAGACTCTAATAGAAAGCAAATGATCCCTGAGTTCAGCTTCATCGATTTTTGATTTGTTATCAAAGGAGTCAGTATTTTTAGCACGTTCATCTGATAATAGGCAAAAGCAGACTGCCTAATGGAGTGTATCAGTAGTGATACTATTGTCACAAAGGGGAATTTTCTTAAAGATAGACCTTCAAAAACCTATAACCATCATAGTTCCTATTTATTAATTTCTCCTTAGAGGCTTTAGTGTGTTTACATGCAATGTTTTGTCTGATGGCTTGGCCATAGAAGTTGCTGACAGTAACATATACCTATTTTAACAGATTATAGACACATTACAATTAAAAAGCTTTCTGAAAGCTTCCTCTGGTCTACTTTAGTTGGAGAAAGAAGTCTTTCCAGAAATGAGAACTAACATCATTGTTTTGACAAACTGCATCAGCATTTCAAAAGCAGAGTTCTACATTGGAAAAAGAAGTACTAATGCAGTGATCTAGAAGGTTGATAATGCCATGAGAATAGGTAAAAATCTCTGCTGGTCTAAAATGATATGGTCTTATTGAACCAGGCTACCTTATGAAAGGTAAATTTATTTTCTTATTTTCACAGTATTACCTCTTCTGTACTGGCTGCCTGAAATAAAAATCAAAGAAAGTGACCAAATAAAACTGCAGGCAGCCTCAGGCTCCGAGAGTCCATTTCCTCCACTTCGGTACCAGCATATTATCTGTACCATAATATTTTTGCTTATTTATCTTGCAAGAACTTTGCAAGAGGAACTGGACTTTCAGTGGTTTGTGCCTCTGGTACAAGCTTCTGGATGTATCCAATCACAGGCTCTTTCCTTGCATAAGGTAAGTTAAACCAAGTATCTACACAGCCCAAAGCACAATTGTGCAGTGGCAGGTGCACCCTCAGCCTCATCAATGTCAGTGGGAATGTATCACATCAGTGGTTCTTCCTGCATCATTTGATAAGCCAGAATACATACAATGCTATGTAAAAAATCTAAAAGCCTTTCCCCCCTTGTATTTTAATTAGGAGAGTTGCTTTGCACTTTATAGTTAATTGCAAATAACCATCAGTTATTAAAGGTATGTATGTTTTTTCTACAGGAAAATGCATATTATGATCCTTGTCGGGCAGAGGCTGTCCACATCAGAGATGGGAGAGCAAAATGGCTCATGTGTTGTTCGATATGTGGTCTGAGATAAACCCTGTGTGCTGTTTCAATAGTTACACATGTGACACTCTTCGCACCTGGGCAGAAGATGCATTAGAATTACAGCCAAGAAAAATAAGTTAAAATAACTGCAGACTGCTTATGAACATAGAAATTCCTTTTCAGGTAAGCTGACATGAGGAAAAGACCACATGCAGTCCAGCACTTGTATCACAAGTTTCCTGTTTTCTCCCCCTATAAAAGAAACAAAGGCTGTAATTCCTCAGACCCTCCACATCTAAACTAATCATTAATAGCATAGTCTCTCAGCTGGGTCACCAATAACCCTCTGACATTCAGTAGACAGGGTTTTTTATGATCTTTTTGCTTTGCCGATTGATGAAGCAGCTAGAGCTGCAGGTGAATGTTGATCTGAATCAAATCTGTCCCGAAGTGAGGCCATTTTCCCTGACAAACAGCCTGAAATAGGGAAACATCGTGTGCTTCTAAGACAGACAAAACACAGTCTTTTTGTCTCCTAAACAGCTCCCTCCAGTAATTTTGCTAATTTTACTAATTCTTACCTCAACCCTGTACCGGGCAGGTGAACAACAGTCAGGGGGAATCAGCAGAGAGTTGCTTTCTGCATAGCAAAGGCAGCATGGGACAAACCTAGATGAGAAAAGAGCAGTGAACTTTGTCTAAAAGGAGGGCATGCTGCCTGGAAAACTTGAGACAAGATGTCAGTGTTTTACACAGAGCCTGTGGCCAGGGCCAGGGAGCTACAGAGAACTAAGAAGAGCTTGAAATCACTGTGATTACTGCTTCATTTTTCCAAGCTAAAAAATAAAAAAAATAAAGATAATAAATTTTGGAAAAAATCAACTGACTTGACTGTTTGATCCTGATCAAATGGAAAACTTCACCCAGCAGTGATATTCAGCAGGTTGCAAGTTTCTTATATGAATTATAATAAGCTTCTACATAAAAAAAACCATCATAGTCAGCTGAAGCACATCAGCCAATATCCAACAAACCACATAAAAACAAGGCCATGTTCCTCTCTGAGTAAACATGCTTTAAACAAAAGAATTTAACTCTGACCTCAAAGCTCCCCTAAACCAGAAATTTCTTCTGGCATGAGGCTGGACTGTGGTAGCAACTGCTAAATCAGTGTTGCTCTTACTTCCCCTTCATGCTGTCTCAGAACAACTTATGCACGCATATTCCCAAATCACTATCTTTGTGCATAATCATGCTTGTCCATGATTATACTGAGCTCTGTTGGAAAGTGCAGATTTTTAAGCAAACTGAGGAAAGAGCCAAAATTCAAGTGTGGCCAGTGGGAGTCAAGGAGAAATATCCATGAATATTTCTCAGTTCAAACACCATTATCTCCCTTGCATTGTCTCAACTTTTCCAAGTAAGTTGTAGCTGTATATGAACAAAAGCATCCGTATCCCAGCTGGCGGGTATCTGCAGTTACTGTGCATTATTAAACATTTATGGAGGAGCAGCTTCCAAGAAGACTGAGTAGAGCACAGAAGCAGCATTTTCATCTAAGGTTACATCAGAGTCCAGATGTCATTCAGCTCAGTCCATGTCTTGGCAGATAACTGTGGCCACAACATTTGTAATTTACAGAATAACGTGGTGATTTTGTCTTGTTTGACTTTTTAAAAGTATACAAGAACTTTCTGTGCATGCTGTGACCTTATACTAGTTAGTGACAGCCAAAGCTTTGGAAAGCCTCAACCCACCTCATTCCTCAGCTGAGAGGCCAAGACTAGGTTGTACAATACTCACCTCAAATTGCTTTTCAGAGGTACCTTTTCCCCCTCTTCAGGCAAGGCCAGAGACTTGTCTCTGGATATGGTTTGAAGCATGTGTCAGTGAGGGGTTTGAAGTCACAAATATTATTTTTAGCGTGGTAAGGATGAGCTCCTCCTCTTACAGCCAGAGGAATCAGGTGGTGCCTCTGCAGGGCTATCCAGAACAGAAACCAAGCCTTAAGTAGTCCTGACTGTCTTCTAGATAAGTTTATTTCTATCCCTTAACCAAAACAGGAGCTCAGAAAGATGCACTTTTTAGGTCATTCTCCCTTCTGCCATGGAAGGAATTAGGCCTGCCAGAGCAACTCAGAAATAGAGGACAATTTGCAGCTTTAGAGAATTACCTCTCATATCTAAATCAGTACATTCCTGCCTTCCAGCTCAGTCGGGACAGCAGGTCCTGTCAGAGACAGAACATTAGGTTTGGTCACCAGAAAGTGAAAGAAGGACAATTTTACTGCAAAGTGCAGTCTTCATCAATATATTGGTCTTATTACAGAAACACTGGAGCAAAAAATCACTCTGTTTAAATGAAAGCATAGCTTTAAGCATAAATCTTTGCTGTCTCTACCTAGCAGACATAACAGGTATTGGCTCAGTTACCTTGCTCTGAGAGGCAGTAAAGCCTTTCAAGGGGCTTTCATCCTGCAGTCAGCTAGAAGTAATTGAAATAGTTGCATTAAGTTTGAATATTTTGATGTTCAACCTGCAAATCTTGCATTGAACCACTCCCTCTGCAAAAACCTTGTGCCTTACTTTATACTTAATGCATTACTACACCATTCCTTAATGCTGTTCGGTGCAGATGGCCTTAGCAATTAAATATTTTCTGTATTAAAGGAAGGCCAAAGTGAGACCTAACACTGCAATCCTGTATTTTAATTATTCACCCTACTCCTTACCCCTATGTGAATACTTACAATTCTGATCTGCTCTAGGTTCCTGAGAAGCTGCCAATACATTCCCTTTGTTCGTACAAAGTTTAGCTGTCTCTCAATAAGCTCCTGAATTCTGTAATGTAACAGCAAGAACAAAATGTACTTTGGAAGATGGCCTAATGTAAAACTGTGGCACCGATTTTAAATCATAATGTTACTGCCTTTTTGGAACCTTTTCCCAATCTAATGTGCATATCAGCTGTGGTAAAAATATTGAGGAACAAGCTTTGAACTATTTTGGTGCTCTGTTGAAGTGTTTGAACAATACTGCCGTGCCACTTTAGCTACATTTTATAATGATCGGTGATTTGGGACAAATTACGGTGCAAACACAGTATGTCTGAACCAAACAAGTTCTTTTGAAAATATTCCAAAGGAAAACATACTTAAGCCTATTTCCATTGCTTTTAGTACAATCATTATGGAAACTATATAAAACTCACTTTTAATGTCCATTCTTTCTTAGATGCTTTGTGTTGCCTAAATGATACATTAATTGGTTTGGTATTTTATTGGTCAGTCATGGAACAGCATGTCCTTAGGAACAAGCTATAACTGAGTTAATTGCTGCATTTACTGTATGTGAGATGCAGGTTTATACCAGTTTTGTTATGGAAGGAGAAGAGAGCAAAACTTTTAAAACTCCAGTGGATGTTCTGGATAGCATATCCCGCAATTCACTGCAAAGTTTCAAAATTCTAGTTGAGAGAGCCTTGATCAGATTCACCCCTATAGTAAACTCAGCTAAAATCAGTGCAGTTACGTAAATTGTTTCACTAGCTTCAGGACTGAGACATATTCCAAAGATGTTGTTTGAGACATGGGATATGTGATGACCCATTCCCAAGGACATCATTAAAGTGGTTGCTGGAATGTGTCATATAAACTCTTGCCCAATATACTTTATGGGAGATGAGTGGTAAGGAACAGATATTATGCATAGACAATTCAGTCACCCTATTCCTAAATGTGCCAAATTCCAGGTACCAGTGCTATATTTTTACTATACAGACTTGTGTGCACACACAGAGGATCTATTAATGTTCCCTTAACATTACTGGAATATACTAAATAGACATATTCTTACCCAGGTTCAATGTTGTTTCTGGTGATTCCAGCTCAGCTGAAGATTGGTTTGAACAAGGGCTACAAAGGCTGTCCACAGGGATGATGCCAAGCTTCATTTCTTTCTCATCCCCAGCCCCAACAATCTTGACTCTGCACTTCACAGGCTCCTTGCACCATCTACCACTGACTGTAGAAGATGACCTAAGAACCTTCATTTGCTCTGCCAGCATCCGGCTGTGGCTAGACTCACATGATCTCCCAGCTCCCCCTCAGAGGCCATGCCACTCAGCAGGTGCCAATTGTTTCTCAGTTCTTCTTCCAGCTCCAATTTCACCACTCCATTCAGTGAGTGAGGCTGCAGCAAGGCAGAGACATCCCAGGCATTAACAAGTGAGATATTTACAGGCCTGAATATGTCACCACTGAAAGACACCTAAAACTATGTGAAGATACCACCATGGGCAGACTGCAAAGATCAAGTGAAGAATCCCCATGTGAGCCTCATGACAAAGATATGTGTCCATGAACAGAAGTGACATCACATGTGAGAGATTCATTACCCCATTTCTCTAACCTTTACATGTGTGGTTTGCTTATCATTACATCATGGGACACCAGTGACTTAGGCAATGCAGTGTTGGAGCTACCCTAGCAGAAGCAAAGACAGAATCTTTCCTCTTTAAGGAAAAAATTGCAGCTCAAGGGAAATGCATAGTGATAGAAGACACATAGTTAAAAACCAAAATTTAAAAATACAGATAAATGCATTTCAGCTGGCTTCTTTTATGAAAATGTTTGAAATTTAAATTTGAATGCATAACCATCTGTCTCAAGGATAAGTTCGATATAAGCTCTTATTCCAATTTACATACATCTTAGTTTGCAAAATGTCTCCCAAAACTCATGCTAAGTAATGCACAGAGGAAGTAATGCATTTATCGTCCAAGGATACAGTAACTCCTTGAAGTCCATTTTGATAAAAGACCTAAAGAAAGTACTTCAGGCAGTTCACTGTTCAAACTGTTGCATATTTCTAAGTTCCTCACCCTGAATCAGTTTCTCTGGGAGCAGTAAAGGTCAAGCTACACAGTAGAATTACACTGTCTAGTGACAAAATCCTAGCTCTCATATCACTTCTACCTGTAGCTCCATCACATCCTCTTTGTTCTCCTTGTTCTTTCAGGAGATTAACAAATAATTAATCTCATACATGTTGTTACCAGGAGCTATTTTTAGTGGAGAGGGTGCAGTTACCAACTCTTCTCAATTTAAAAAAGGAAAAATTGAGACTTCAGCAAAGAAAGATTCAACGGCCTTTTCTTCACCATATGCAATTGCTGAAGGAGATGAATAAACACCATGCATGTGCATATACATATACACTTTATGAAAAAGCATTTATTTTATGAAGGAGTATTTAATGCAAAATTTTCACCCTGATAGAGAAACAACCACACAGTTGACACAAATTACTGCTGTTAAATGACCATCAGGAATGTCCCCACACAGGCCAACTGTTGATCTAGCAAATTTTTTCTTTGCCCGTGTGAAAAAGGCTTCAAATTACTCTCTCAATTCCCATTTGTGGCCTTATCCACAAAGCACTGCAAAAAAATTAGTCCAAAGGTATGTTTATCCTGGGACCCGAGAAATCTGCACCCTGGGGACAGACCAAGCTTGAAACAGAGCTTCATGTGATTTGCTGCTATGTGTTGCCTGTGCATAATTACAGCACTTAGAACACTGGGAATGTGAAGTATAACCCCACAGAACTGGACTGAAAAGCCTATTCAGTCCTCAGAAGAAAAAGATGTCCTAAATTTTGCCTGTACTTTCCTGAAAAGTCCATATTCATATCATGCCTTTGTTCACACTGAAAAGGCAGGCAGCCATATCCTGAGGCAATTGCTGCAGAACAACATAAGCTCTCTTGCATATGAGAAGCATCTTCCTTGCCACCTATCTTTAGCCTCTGTAGAGTGCAACGTAAGCTACAGAGACTTATTTCAGGAAATATTCAGCCAAATATTCATCAAAAACCTGACCACAGAATATGAGGCCAGCATATAACAATCTTTTACAATATGGTCCAGTTCTGCACTATATTTGGGTCAAGATCCAAATTTCTGTGCTAAATTCCATTCTTATTATGGGAAAAATCAGAATCCAGAATGAAGTCAACAACTCTCGGGTTAGAGGGAGGGGAAACTATGAATTTATATCTTAAATTTGCCACTGATATTAAAGTCAAGCCTTTATTGTCCAAGATTGTGAAGGGCAGCATAATTAATCCTTGCTGTGAAACATATCATTCTGTTATCGTGAAATCAATACATTGGCTCTTATCTTGCTTCTGACACTGACACTTAACCCTTTCCTGTGTCTTTCATAGTGTTTTATTCTATTTCATGAGTTAGAATTCTGCTCATTTTAAATCTGAACTGAGGGTTCAAGTGCCTGAAGGGGAAAACATTCATGTCTCCTCCTGAAAGACCATGGGCATAATTGTTGTTTTTGTGGATTGCAGCAGGATCAAGAATTTTCCACAGGAGCTGCTTTTGCTGCTTGACAGAAATAAATGAGCTCAAAGCGTGTCTTTTCCAGTGCTTCATTTGAAAACAAGAGGAAGACTTGTCATGTCAAGTGTAGCTGAAATACAGAACACACCCTTCGAACCAACTTGTTCTAAACCACCTACTGCATAGTCGATACAAAGTGTTCATTTATTGTGCTGTTTGCACGTAAGGGTATACTTAGACTTGAATGACTGGATAACAAGGAGACCATATGCTGCTCCATCTATGTCAATGATGCTTTTCTTAACAATTTTTGAAATCTGCTGCCAGCACTGTCTTTCACTGCCCTAAAATACTGGAAGAGTCACAGATGACTCCATGCACACTACATCATCACTAGTCTGATACAAAAATAGCCTGCCATTGTGTGGTCCCAGGCCAACCTGTCCTGGCCAAAATGCAGTCAGTGTTTTTAACACTGATGTTTTCATGCAACCCCAGTTAAGCCTCTTGTGCAGGTCTCCTCCTGGGGTGCTCCTACCCAAGCCTCAAGGTCAGTGTCAGCCATCAACACATTCTCCCCAGGTGCTCCACCATTCCCCCATTTGGCAAATGGCAACAGGGCAGTGGATGCAGGCTTTGATGGAGAAGTCTAAATTACAGTGCTCAGGTCACTGATTTAGTTACTATGAAAATTGCCCCAGTTCTAAGAGACATCCCCTGCAAATGCTTTGAGCTGAGGGCAGCCCTGCACTCTGTCCCCTCGCAGGCAGCAGGGTGTCAGCACTCTAGTGTGGTAGATGGAGGAGCTGGAAGGCTGAACTGAAAAGCTGCAAGAAAGAAGATGGGATGTACCTCCTAAAATACCAAAATAAGGTGTTCTCAGGTCCCATGGTCGTGGAGAGTTGATTGTAAACAGCAGAGAGTGATGAGGTTTCTGGGACTCCTTAAGCATGTGGTAAATAGGCAGAAATCAAACCTATGTGCATTCCTGCTGCAAAGCAAATTTTGAACTTACTTCTCAAAGGGAAAAAGCTAATGAACTCCCATGCCTTCTGTGTCACTGAAGTTGGAATAACGACAATATCTATACCCAACACTAAGTGCACAATAATTATTTCCAGATGTATGTAAATGGGGCTGATTTCTTCCCCATTAATTTTTCACAGAGCCTACATACATTGTAGAACTCAGATGTTTACTCAGCATTCAGATAAAACATAAAGGGATTAAAATAACCTATCTGGTTTGTTAAGCTTCCTTAAAAGGCAGCTGATGGTATCTGCCTAACACCATAACTTGATTTTATTACTGAAATTCTGGGGATTTATGTAATTGTCCTGCTTTTTTCCAAGGTCTACATTTTTGTCCAACTAATTCAATTCCCAGTGTCCCTGCACAATTAAGTGAAAATAAGCACTAAATTTTGATGCCCATGATGTTACTTGAGTTTTTTATTATACTGTGGACAATATTAGAGATGCTGGGAGAATCCCCACATTTTCTTCCTGGTCTAACTTGTGATGGGTTTGGATTGAATAGATGAGTCTCTTGTTCTTGCTATATGGAAGTGTTAAATCACAGTAAATATAGAAAACTTGGCTGACCTTTGCAAAATACAAGTGGCGCAAGGGATGTTCGCTGTACCAGCCCAGCTGACTGAGCCATAAGAGTCAATGGCGAGCTCACACCTTGCCTCGACAATAAAAGCTGCCCATGAGATGTGCTGTGCCCACATCTTGTAGGTACCTGACACCATTCCTCACTTACCACGCCAGTCATTTCTCTTCATCCACCTGAAGAAAGGCTCTTTACCCTTATGACTCTGTGCAAACATTTTCTAGTCATAGGAGATTTGATCAAGGGTAGCTATGCCATTGGGAGTGCCCTGGTCATATGCTTTGCAAATATATGGAAATGTCTTCTAGCAGGTAGTCGAAGCAGAGAAAAAAAAACATCAGAGATGGAGTAATCTCCAGACATTCCTATGTCTGCAGTATATGTTTAGTCATTTTGATGTCTGAATACAGAGGAAAGATGCATAATGGGGTTGTAAAGTCCCCCCCTGCAGGCATATCTCTGGCTTGCACTGGCCCTTCAACAACTGACAGTAAATGATGATTTTTAAACACTAGACATAATACATTGTTTAATTGCTTGGCAATTCCTTGAACCACTGTAATTTGAAAGTTGTACACTGTGTTTATTTTGAGAGATGAACCTGACCTTTACAATCTGATCTGGATTTCATTTTCCTCTTCACCTCTAGGGAAGTCCAATAGCTTAAGATTTTGGTCTCAGCTGTAAACAAGGTGTCATGGTCGGGTGTGACATTTACATGAAGGTCTGTGTTCAAATAGTAAAACTTTTTCCTGGGAGTCTTCAGATCTGGTACAACAATATACTGTAGATAGAAAGAACATATATAATCTCAATCAAGGTTCATTACAAAATAGAGACTGTCCTGTGAATTTTCCTCATATGACCAGTCAGGCTGGTGTCCATGAATTTATTCATAGAGAGATCATCCCTGTTCATTAGCATCAGCAGATTCTGACTAATGTTTGGTTCAGTTCCTCTTTATAGATCCAGCTCAACCAAAGAAATATCTACACTTAACTGATCATCAAATTGCTTTACCTTATTTGAATAACACTTATAATGGGTTATTAATAATATAAATAATGAATATGGTAAGAGACATTTGATGTTCCACAGCTTTCATTGAATCATACACTTTATCAGTCTAATAGTTAATAATCAGACCACAGTTTTGCTTATCAGACAATTTTTTGTGCATGATTTTTTTGGACAGGGAGTAACTGGTTACCATCACTTTTTGTTGCTTGACTACTCCTGACCCTGTAAAGTTCAACTGACAATAATTCAGATAACTCCACAATGAGCTATAAGCAAGAATACATAGATTATGAAATCATTGCTATTCTAATTTTCCTAGTTTAGGGGAGACTTACCTTTGTAATTTCTCTTATCAATAAATGGCAATTTTCTGAGCATTTCTCTGGGAAATCAATTAATCAATCAATAAAATTTAAGTAATTGATGTTTTTTCTTTGATAAACAGCATCCCTCAGAACCATTGGAGGGAATTTGAACAGCTGCAGGCAGGATCTGCTCAGGTTCCTTCTGATGGCCTTGGGGGACTTGCTGTTGTCCTTTCACCAGCAGCAGCAACATTATCATCTCTGGCAAGATCAACCCCTTGGAAGTATCCAGTCACAGATAAGGAGCTATTTTTTAATTCCTTCTTTCTCCAGTTTTGTTTAAGCAAGATCATCACTTCAAAGTAACCAATTTTAACTTGTATTTTGTGCGGCCCGTACTTCACTTTTTCTTCTAGTACCGTTGCAGCTTTGTGAGTGCATCTCAGTCAGACCCAATACAGTGAGTTTGCATCAACTACTAAATATGCAAAATGGAAATTGATAGTCAGATGTTCCTCTACCTGCAAAATCTTCACTATGTCTTCAAAATCTTGCTATACTCTTTTCCTGTATTATAATTGGCTCCCTTCCATAAATATGTTTGCTGTCCTGATTAACACTGGGAAACCGAGTTTATTGGGATGTCTTGGATATCTCAGATCTTTCTCTGCAGCAAAGCTTTCAAAGATATCTCAACCATTATTATTAGCCTGTACTGAATAACCAGAGAGGTAAAAAAGTCAAACTGTCATGTAGCTAAAATGTGTCACAGAGTACCACTCTGTCAAAGACTCCACAAAAAAAATTAGATCAATCCATATTGCTTTTCTTTTATTTCCAGACCACCCACTTGCTCTTTGTACTAGATTTCAGTTACTTCTGTTATCAACACTAATTTATTATAGACTACCTAAAGCAAAGTCAACATTTATAGAAGCCCATATTTTCCAGTTTATGAAGGGAAAGATTTCTTCTCATGTTTATACAGTTATATTTGTCTTCAGCATATCAAATTATTTTAGGGACTCTAACTAATGAAAAGTTTGGGACAGGATAAAAATAAACTTTGATGGTTTTTGCTGCAACCAGCTACTCTGCAGTTTGAGTTCTGTGGGCTTTTTCTCCTCTTGTCAGCTTCTAGTCTGCATCATGAATCTGAAACATATGCCTAAATACTCAAAAATTCCACTGTGGTCTTTGATGTTTGCAATTCAGAAGAGTGCTCAGCTTTTCAACACAGTGTCTTGGAGGTGGTCTCTTACCCAAGGTAAATGTAGGAAACAGTCTCCACTTCTAAGGTAAAATAATGGATTAACATTATGGGGGAAGGCTCCTATTTTTGTTATATTCCTTTTCAACTCCATTTACATGGTATTTGGTTCATGGTGGTAGATCTCTGATCACAGCATTCCTGCTATGGAGCTGTAGGGAAGAAAAAGATTAATTTTTTTCAGGAGTTTTTATTTACAGTGTTATCATCCAAGTTAAGGTATGATCTTCTTTTTCCCTAGGAGGTTCTGGTACATCAGTAAGAAAACAGAGAACAGGAATTGCACTTGTTCTCATATATGATTGACCTCTGTTCCTTGAACTTTGGCTTAAAATAATTTAAACAAGCATCATTGCCAAGAGGCCAAAGCCATTTTTCTTGCATGCTAACCATTACTGTGGAGTGCAACAGACTTATGGGATTAACTTATCTAAACTGATAGGGAAGACTTTCAGATGGCTGAAGCTCCCCTTAAACTGTTAGAGCAATGACAATTTATACTGGTGAAGGATTTGTCCTTAACTGTATGATGAATCAGTGTTTTACTACAACTGTGTTTTCTTTCTTTTCTTGATCAGAAGCAAGTAAAGAGAATTGATTGTACATGAAAGCAGAAAGAAACGGAAAGTCAAGTCTTCTACCACAAAGAGTACACTGACACTCAATAATCCTGATATCAAAAGACTTCCCCCAGGATTATGGTTGGCTGTGCTCCCAAATGCCTCACTTGTCCATTCCAGGCAAGCTGTGCAGGGCTTAAGTTGTTATGGTGGGGGTATCTGTCTACTAAGAATCAAGGTAAAACCACAAGTTCCTTTTTCATTGGCTGATTGATATTAAAGACAGAACTCTAATCAAATGGTAACAATATTTAGTTACAAGCCACTTGGGATGATATTTGAACCAGCAACCTCATGGTACAAATAACATTCAACATCCCATCCGTGTTCTCCTGTAATTGGCCAGGAAGTCTGAAGGAACCTGTTTCCCACAGACACATAATCACATCCAGGAAGCACACAGCCCAGAGCAAACAACATTATGTTTTGCCACATTTGTCTTCTGACAGACTGCTTCCGCTGGCCAGGACCAGAGCCGATCAAGCCAGAATACCAAGGGAAACTCTGTGAGCCTGCTCACACTGCTAAATATGATGCCTGCTGCATTTCTCCAGTTAATCCCTTTTGTTCCAGCTGGAAAAGCAGGGTATGGCCTTCAGTTCTCTCTGGTTTCTAACTCTCATATGATTTCACTACTGGTTAGGCAAGTAAATCTCTCTAGGACAGCACTTCTGGCATCATAAAAAGGCCCATGGGTAAGGAAGCAGTAGCATCCTCTTTAGAGCTATGAGGACAAAAAGCTGCAGATCTGAGATTTTCCGGAGACCTCATAGGAGCTTTAGGTTACCAAATGCCCTGAGAAGTCTGCAGGCACAGAGGTATTGCTAAATTCTTTGTGCTGTCTTAGCCTTCACATGAAGCAATTCAGTGCCTTCTTGCTGTGAAACTACTGAGTGATTGCAAGGAATGCAGCAACAAAATCCAGCAAAATATCAGGTAAACAATCCCTTAGTAAAGGTGTTGATAAATGCTTTCTGCAGAGTCTGAAGTCTTTGTTAACTGTTCAGATGTGTCTTTGAAAGAATGAGTTAATCTGCCAATTTATTTAATAGCATTGGATAAAAAAAGTCAAAAAAACCCTCAGTCCTACATTTCAGCCTCTAACTTTTGCTGCCTTTCTTCTTTCTATGACAGTCTTCTGTAACTCTACAGTAGTTTCTCAGTCTCTTGATGGTTAAAGTAGCATAACCCTGCACATGAGATGGACAGGCTGTTTATCTGCCAAGTGATATAGTTCCTCAAGTTACACTGCCAGTTGTGAAGGTTGCACTGACCACAGAAGCCTCACTTAGGCAGCAGAGCCATCTTTGGTTTGGAGTACAACAGAATAGGCTTAACAGTGTTGCACCATACACATAAAAATATTGATTTCAAAACCATATATTCATGCTATTGTCAGAACTGTAATTTTTAAAGTGTTTTATTTTCTTCAAGGTTCACACTTTTTCACAAAGGTTCAGTTCCTGCTATATCCTGTCCTACTGATATTGGTCAGTGTTCATGTTTAAATCCTTTGCCAGGCTAAGGCGTTTCAATAATTTTCTCCCCAAGTTTTTAGTTCTAATTCTTGCCCTTTGCTTGCCTTTATGAAATAGGATTTGGAGATCTTCCATGTTACCCAACATCAAGAACCACGATGGTGCTGCATAGGTGGCCAGACCAAGCTCTCTCTGCCTCTGCAGCAGGCACCACAGGACAGTTGTGCCTTTATCTCCTCCAGCAACTCCCCAGCCATCGCATCCCCTGGCCTGGGCAACCTGTGTGACCCACAGCTGAGGCCTGCATCCCAGGGAGCAGCAGCGAATGCTCCCCCCACCCTCCCCCTTACAGCAGCTCTATGACCCTGAGATAACAGCAGAAAGGAGGATACTCTATCAAGTACAAATTGTAAAGAGTCACTCTCAAAAGGGAGAGATGTGAATCAATTTTAACAACAGTTCTTTTAGCTGAGCTTCTCCAGCTCTGACATGAAGAGAAATGGGATCAAGCCTACCCCAATGTTTTGCTGTGCTTGATTAAATGCCACCATACATACATACAGCAACAGGTATAAGAAACAAACAAGAAGTATGATAGAGAACTGCTTAAGATGCAGTTGATAAATAGGTTTGAGGTCTCACCAATTCCATTTGACTCTTCTTTGATCCAGTATTAGTTCACTTACATTGTAGCTATGCAAATTCTGTCTGGGATGAAAATAGGGGGTAATGGAATAAGAAAAACTCAGACATGTCATCATCTGGTTTATATCTTCTGGGCTAAAATCTTCAGATCTACTTATTCTGATTTCAAAGATCCACTTCAAAAAGACAAACAGTAATACATTACAACCACAGCCCTAAGAATAAGAGTCCACTGCCTTGCTGGAATTTTAATTGGCAACTGGGTGATGGTCCAGACTGCAGGTCTCCAGGAGATGGAGTTATACAAGTGACATTTGGCTCACTGATCTATACCGAAGCCTGCTGTACACTTTATTAAAGTGTATTGGCATTTACACCCATAAAACCACAACATTAGCCCAGTTGCCTCCAAACTGACACTTTGCTAGGGAACAGCTAGCAAGAAGAAAAGAAATCAGACACAAGAAACCACATACAATGAAGAATAATTGTCTATATAGTCTCTGACTATGGAGTCATCATCACTTAAAATGGAAAAAAATGCCAGCCAGTCCTAAATACAAATGATTGACAGTGTCTAAACAAAGTTGGCCAGACCAGATATGTCACAGTCTTGTTTTCAGCTTAGCCTTTTTTGATTTAATAGCCAAATTAATTTGTAAATGAGTGGCCTGTTTTCATCTATCACCCTTCCAAAATACAAATCATGGCATGCAAAGATAATTTCATCCTACTCACCAACCCAGTTACTTCTAGTCATTCATCAAAGCAATAATATTGCTCTTTAGTCAGGGTCAGAAAAAAGTTTTAAGAGCAGTGCATTAGCTTCACACATCATTAACTATGAGTGCCTCGGGCCCTACATCATGTACTTGATGAAATGGCACTCGTGCTGTCCCATATACCAGAAAATCAAGGCATTAAATATTACCTTTTTTCGAGGGTAACTTTTTTCGATGGTGACTGAGGCATAGTCAAAGTCATGTGTATTGGTATAGTCTATCTGGATTTCTGCAAGACATTTGATTTAATAGCAGGTGATATTTTGTTTTGAAGTATTTTATGCAGAAATAACAGAGTACATATTAAAATAACTAAAAACTGCCTCATTGGTGAATCTCATCATGTCTTAATGGAGATGTATCTGTCACTGAGACTATTTCTGTCTGGTGCATAGGGACCAGTGCCTGAGCCAACACTAATAGATTATCAATCATCTAGAAACATGAAATATTTGTTGGTGGCATTCACTGTAGATCAAAATAAGAATGGTAGAACAGCAGACTGCAGAGGCAGAGTGATCTGAATTGCAAGGTCAAATGGTCACCATCCAACCTACACCTAAGATTCAGGCACAAAGATGATAGCCATGGACTGGGAAACTCAGACTTGTGGTAACATGACTCGTATTGTTGAAAGTAACTCTCAGTACTACTACTAAATGCTCAACTGCCATAAACCTTAGACAAATACAAAGAGAAATAATGAAGGGAGGCAGCAAAGGGAACCTGCTCCTATGCACAGCCTTAGTAAAGCTGCTGTGAAGAAATTAATTCTTTCCTTGTGCTTGTATATTGAGAAGGATATGGGAATACAAGAGGGAGAACAAGAAGGTCACAAAAATGTTTTGAACTTATCCACCTTCTCAAAGACACATGACACACAATATAAAAGATTTATGATAGTATGGGGAGAAAGAGAGTGCAGGTTTACTCAGGCTGGAAAAGACAGGGTTTGAGCATTGATCTTAGATATATGAGACGGTTTATACTTTGAAAGAGCCTGTAAGGGGAATAGGGAACTTATGACCAAGTGTGCAAATGAGATCCCCAAACACGGGTAGCAAGTGATATTTTGAGAAGCCCTAGGGCATTTATCCAGGTCCTAGATGATGGTATGGAGGACTCTGGTATCCTGCAGCTCCAGCAATCAGAGATTGGCTAGCCGTCTGACTGTCCCTGATGCCCAAGGGCCTGTCTGGTGGGGTGTCACCCTATCAGGGTTCAACATAAGATCAGACACTGCTCTAGATGAGAAGGCTAATCTACTTTGAGAAGAAACCCCAGTGGGTGGACATGAGGGCTGTAGGGCCAGTGTGCTCACCCATAGCCTCTCCTCCGTATGGCCAAGACTCCTTCAGTTACAGTCCCTCTCTCTCTGCCCAGCTTGGACATATGCACGCTGTTCCTGGAATCCCCAGTGCTATACCAAAACGGTGGTCAAAATCAATCCCAAAGGTTCAGGGCCTCTTCTGGACTCCCGTAGGGCCCAGGAAAGCATTTCTGTGGTCCAGGATGACTGAGACACTTGTTAAGGTGGCCCAGACATTGATCAGGGTCCCACCACACTTGGCACAGTAAAGCATGTACTGAAAATGCCACAAATATGGGTTGGTGTGTCAGACTTCTTCTCCTCACTCCAAGAGATATGATAAAGCAGCACTGACAGATAAACCCTGCAGTATGTCTTAATGCTCTGCTCAGAGTGCAGTTGTGTTAGATTTGGGATCAGAACAGAATTTTCTTCAGCTTATACTGACAAGGATCAGAGATCTCATATGCTTTCACCCTAGGGCATGAAGTTTAATCTTTAAGGTCTGAAAACCTTCAATCTAAAATATTTGAATTATTATGAAAACAAATAGGTGAAAGTTTGGAAGTTCCTTATACAGAGTCATAAACTGTTGAGCTACTTTTTCTTCTTCACCTTAGTCCCTATGGAGTAAGTTCCTGGAGCATAACTGAGTTGATACAGGAGAGGCAAAATGTGGTTCACAGTTTAAAACTATAAAGAGAATGTCAACCATGGATGTCTAGGATACGAAGCAAATAAGTAAATACACACCTCTGAATTTTCAGTAGTGATGACACTGGATATGGAAAGGACAGATTATGACAGTTTTAGTACCTCTGGAGCACTATATACTGTAAACATTTTCACATGACCAGAAGGAGATCCACTCAGCGCAGTAGGACCACCTGCAAATGCAAAATCAAGACTTCATCAGCACAAGTGCCAAACTTACAAGTTCAGATCTAAAAGGAGATCTTTCCTTCATGCATTCCGAAATGCATGAACACAGAGGCTTATAAGAGAAATCTTCTTGCAGCAGAACCATCTAGAATTTTAATGTAACTAATTCCATCTCTCTGGGTACATTTTTATATCGACTACTAACTGCTTAATTCAAAACCACCGACATCAGTAGAAAATGAATCACCATAACACAAAGAGTAGGCACAATCTGGATTCCTCTTCCTTCTCCATAGACATTTTATTTCTTGTGTTCTGCCATTTTCCTTTGGCCCCATAGCCTTCTTGGCACAAAAGAAAATATCTGATAATCATATTGCAGTACTGCTAAAGAAGCCCAGTCATGGATTAGGATCTCGTTGCACCAGGCTCTGTATAATGAAATGTTGATACCTAAATTAAGCTTTTGCTTAGAAGCTATTTACAATCTTAACTGTAAAAGGATTAGCTTCACCTAAATGACATGGAAGAGTGTGACATGTATGTCTGTGCATTTGTCTCATTGTTATAGCAGCAAGGACATTTGAGTATTTGAAAAGGCCTATGAATGCATGCCATAATCTGGGCATTACTCAGACAAGCCACATAGCACACCCAAGGCATGTGATTTTCTTACAGGCAAATCCTGTTTGCATAGTTTCCTCCTTTTATTTTAGGATTAGAACTTCTGCTCTTCAGAAAAATAGCTCTTTCTGCCTTCCTTTTAAATTCTTTTGGGTATGAATTACCTGGAATGCTCCCTACAGCTCACTGCCTGCACTGGAATGCCATGTGGGAGCCAAAGAGCTTTGCTTAAATGCCATGTGAACTGTCCCAGTGTTCTATTTCCCCCAAAACCAGTCTTGCATCCTGAAGAGCACACCGATCCCCAGCTTTGGGGTCTTTTTGGTAAAACAAAGTAAAACACAATATATGTTTCAAGAGGGAGGGAAGAAAAACCAAAAATCAATACTTTATATATTTTTCAAAACATTCATCAAAAATTTCACTATATCACAACAGGCAATGTGAATTGCGTACATTGATTGAACTATTCAGTTAAGGGGATATCCAAAATCTACTGTCTCAAAACTAAACTGTAAAATACACAAAGCAATGCTTGTAACCCTCAATACTCGGCCTCATGGTTCAAATCTGCTCACATAAGAGTAGATAGGATTTGAAAATAGGGAAGGAGATCTCATTACAGGAAGGACTACTGCTATAATGATAATAACTGTAAGGATTTCTAGAAGCCATGAAACCCCACTTCAAACTTAGGCAGATGAAACTATGAGTTTACCTAAACCAGGCACATGTCAGCATTCCCCAAAACTAATACATCAGGCGTGGACCGCCCAAGGAAAACTCATAGCTCTTCTTCTGAAGAGTTTCAGGTGTCCATGAAGCAAGTCAGAAACACCAGAGAACAAAGGCAGCAAAGATGCACCAGACACAAACAGATGCAGCATGTCATCTGGTAAAAATGCTGATAAAAAGCTTTAGGATTAAGGGCTAGCTGAGATTGATTTGTGAATGTCAATGTATTTCTACAGTCAGGTTTTTTTAGTTGATGCTGATTGTGAAATAGCTCCAGGCTGTTCTATAACACCCAAGAAATGCCAAGAAATATTACTCAACCCAGTACTATGTCAGTAATGGAGACTCACAGAAACTCTGATTATTTTCTGTTCCCATGAAAGAGACAAAGACGGAGGATAAGAAATGAAAAAAAATATGTGCCCTGGTAAGACAGTGCCTAGCAGCCAGATCATCCAGTCAGGTCTTTGCTGAAGCTGGCTAAGGGGGACAGCTTTAATTCAAAATCAACTTCAGGTTTTGAGGAAAATGGGACTAGACAGCAGGTAACCTGCTAGTTTGTCTGGATCCTTACTGATCTCAGGATGTTGGAATAAAAACCTGCTTTAGAAACACTTGTGTCACAAAAGCTAAAAATCTTAAACAAGTGTGTACATGAAAGTGGGCACACAGGAATGATGAGGAAGAATGCTGGAAAGGTCCAAGAAAAAGTCCATATTGATGTCTGCTGGGACAAAGAAAGGTAGCACAGGAAAGGGCAGATCCACAGTTCAGGCCCCAGACACAGCAGCCTGGATGAGTTTCCATCACAGGTTGAACAGATGAGGAACTTTTCTGGGTAAATAAACATTCCCCTATTTGATCCATCTCACGCTAAGCTTGTAGGTTCTGCATCAGAAAAGGTGTCTATATCCTGCATCATCTTCTCATCCAAGAGGAACATCTTATGGGACTCATTATTGGTTAGGCACCTGGGTCAAAAGACAAATTTTATAATACTGAGGTTCTGGGTATGCTTTTCAAGTATTGTGTGCCTATCCCATATGCCAGACTGTCACACTAATTGCCCCTCCCTGGCCATCTCCTTGTATGTTCTTAGGCTTCGAACTCCCTTTACCTGCTAACATAAATAAATGTATTAAATAACTGAACAATTCCCACTGTAAAGTTTTATTCAAGCATTTTCTGTTTGATTTTAAATAAAATCAGACTGAAATGTAGCATAAAGGTGTTAGCCCAAATGCAAAACACTTTACACTTGAAATAGAGCCCATTAAGAAGTATTTCTGATGACAAAGCTGCACCTTCATCTCTACAGCTATTTTCTAAATGAATTCTCCAGGACAGTTCTATTTAGGTTCATTTCCAAGGTACCCAACAGCTGTGTAACTAGGCACCTTTAACAAAACAAATCAGGAAGAGTTAATTTTTTTCTTAGGTAAATAGTTATAAGGAGAAATGGAAATTTATATTCTTGTGACGTTAACAGATTTCAGTAACAAACAAACAAACAATCCCAAAAACCAACAAAACCAAAAAACAACCAATAGTTTTTTTATTGTTGAAACTAACTTAACTTGACAGGAAACAGATTATAGTTTTGGGAAAAAAACCCACTGATTAGTCCAGCGAGGCTAGCATAACGAAAGAGGATTTCAGCCTTGCGTAGAGGGGGGATTAACAGTGAATGATGACCTGTTTTTCAGAGCTGTTGATTGGCACCTACAAGATTCACTGGCCACTTCTGAAAAAAAGCCCTGCATAAGGAGGTGGGAGGATAGAAGAAAGGGGCTGCTAAGCAAATGTCAATTGTAGGAAATGTCAAAATGAGGGAGTGCTTAAAAACATCACCCCAGATGGTTTGGTCAAGCCTACATGGTGTGAGAATGAGCAAAGGATTAAAATTAAAACTCATGGCTTCACCACCACAGTGCTGCATCCACTGGTTTCAGCCCAACCCTTTTGGGAGAAACTTAGCTTAGCACAAGGATTTGGCTATTAAAACACTCCTGGTTCCTGAAGTGGGAAGGAGGTGAGTTCAATATTTAATTCACTTTGGAGTGAGGTGCTTTGTAAGAAATGAATCACTGTGAAATTATATGTGGAGAAAGGGATTTCTCCTTATAGGTATAAGACTATCTTGACACCTGGGTGACATGTTCTGGAAATTTACCAAGCAGCAGATTCCTGCCCCAGGTGAGAAGACAAATTTCAGCAAGTAATCCATAATATGTGCCATGAACAGTGAGAGAAAGAAACATTTGTAAGCAGTTAATTGTATGGGATGATGTTGCAGTGCTATGCCTAAAGGTAAGGGTACACTTCCAGCTCACTAACGAGCACATAGGGACTTTCACTATGCAGCCAAACTCCAGAGAAGAAACAGGGATGAAAACAATTAATGAGATTATCAACAGAGAAATAAGACAGATTGGCAAAATACATCCTGCAGTATTGTGATGGATTTCTAAGGAATATCGCAATGGGTACATTTTCTGCAAATTCATCTGGGATTAGTTTTCTGCTTGGTAGCAGGACTGGGACAAAGATCAAAATTTTCATCCTCAGACTCTATACATGTGTTTTGTTCACCAGATAATTCAGATATGTATTTCCAAATTTATGAGAAGCATTCATTTTCTACTCTCTAAGAAATAGGAATAGAACTTCCAGTCTATTATATGTTTTATGTTAGAACCTTTTAAAGTTAGAAATTCTCTTCTAATTTAAAATCATATTTCTTTTCCACTATTTATTTTAGATCCTATAAATCTTTGGAAAATCACAACTATGATGTATAATATAAAGTGGAACATGCTTCTGTGATGTGGGGTTTTGGTCAATAACCACTACAACTGTTTTTTTTCCCCTTGGAAGATGAAGTGCTTCTAAAATCCACTGGAAAAGTTCTCAGCTGAGAGCAATATTGAACTAAAAAAATCATCAGCATACATTGCATTTGTTAGCAGACCATTATGTAAAAATCTAAGAAGAGCTCCTAGAGAGTGATAATGAACAGCTCTGCATGGCTGTCTCTCCAGTGCCAGTGGCATCTCCATTAGGTTGGGAAGGCACTTGCCTGGTTCACAACACTCAGCAGTACTGAGAATGTAGATCTAAACTAAACAGAGGTGTTTGTCACACAGCATTTCATTACCTTTGTTCCTTGAAGTTAAGTTGTGTCCATCTGAGATTTTTGTACGATGCTCATTACCCTCGAACAGAAGCAGCCACAGCCTCCAATAGCAGCCTGTTTATGAAAAGATTTTGGCTACTTTGACTTCAACATAGAGCCTGCCCTGGATTTTAGGCCCAAATCTTGCTCCTCCTGAATTGAAAAGAAAAAAATAGTAGACCTTTTAGATATAAATTGTCCCTCTTCTACGTTTTTACAGCTCTTGGATTACAGCAGAGCTGAATACAAATAATTTTATCTAAGCATTTAATTTAACATTGAAATATGGAATTAATGTGGAAGATGATCCAAAATGAAGAAGTTTGAGTGACAAAATAAAGAAGCATAGGAATATGTTACATAAGAACATTGGAAAAGTTTCACTGGATGGAACTGGAGGTCTGCCTCATCTGCTCCATGCCAATAAAATGTGCTCTGTCATCCTGAGTATTCTCTTATCACTTTGCTAGTCTGTGATAGCAGGGAGAAATGCCAGGCTTTGGCCCCATGCTTGGTGGAGGGGCAAACTGCTCGACAGCAGTTGTAAAAAATAAAATATCTACAGTATCACACTTGTGACTACTTAGAAGGAACAATGTTTAGTAGTAACTGATTAATGAGAATCTGAGCTAGGATGAACTTCTTGAGTTTCAGTGAAACTAGACCAGGTAACTTCACTCTGCTACATGCTTACATGACAGCGCTCTGTCTCAATTTACAATATTAGAAATAAATCAAAACTACAAACAAGTCAAAAGTGCTGTCTTCCAAAATATATTCTTATTAAAAGTGAATGTCACTTCCATGTTTTTATGTTCTATCTCCTCCTCTATCACCCACCATTTACAGTTCTCAAAGCCATCCAACCCACTTGTGTTTCTTGATCTCTCTCCCTACACTGGACGAAAATAGACTTTTAGAACACCAAAAGCCCAGCTGCTCTTTCCATTATATAGGAGGGAACCTCCAAAATTATTATTATATATAAGAATTCTCTATTACTTGAAGATTATGCTGAATTTTGCAAATGTTTGCTCAGCATAGAAAAATTCATCTGACCAGAAAAGCTTAAGGATGTGAAAAGCTGAAGGCTGACCACTTTTTAGATAAAAAGGCCATTTCTGAAGACAATGTACAAGCTGGACATAGTTGCTGTTGCTGTAAAAACAAGCAAGCAGAAGAATCACGCCACTGCATTTCCTCATGCTGGATCACAGAGCTAATTTGTATCTGCTTGAAGTCATATATGTTATTGTTTACATGTTACCAGCATGGTGTTTTACAGGTAGGCATGAAGACCAACTGTCATGGCAGTTTCAGTTCCTACATTTGTGGTAGCTACTTTCACCTCCAGAAAGGGAGGCTGCTGTTTTATGTTTGTGCTGTCACCTAAGAGGACACCAGCAGCTGGGGTTCCACCCTGCACCAGTATGAACTGTTTAGGGTACATACTGTCAGGAGAGTGAAGGAAAAGTTGCATTACTCCAGGTTTTGTTTATCTAATCAGCACTTATGCAAGTAAAAAAGGTCCATTTCTATGAATCTGTGGAGAAAAATTACTATTTTAAAAATCACATAGCAGCAATGACCCTTTTGCTTTGTCCTTAAGCACAAAACATTTTCCAAACATACTTCTCTCTTCAGAGATTTGCAGAGTAGATGAGAAAATTAATGCAACCCAGCAGCTCTCATCATTATATAAGAAATTATTTATTCATAGTTAAAGCAAGTGATACATTTTGCTGTGCGGTGAAAGCAAACTTCAGATTTTTATAGCTTTTCAACACGACCATGATAAAACGCCATATGGTGCTCTCGTAACTGGGCAAAATCTCCGAAATCGGCATGGTTCCCTTTCTAACCCCCAAGCTGGTGAGGCCCTGTCCCTGCTCGCCATGGCCCCGCCGAGCTGCCCGCGCAGCACCCGAGCTGCCCGGCGGCCGCGGGGCGGGCGGGGGAACCGCGGGCGGTTCTTGGCACCCGTTGTATCCGAAAAGCAAAAAGTCAGAAAGTGGAAACTTGACCCGATTTATGAAACGATCTTCTCTGTCTCTTGCTGCCCTCTGCTGTCACAAGCCCGGGCGGTTCGGAGATGCCTGCAGGAGCTGCATGCGGCAGGGAGCCACAGCAAGGCTGGTCACTCTGAGGTATAAAAATCTGCCTCTGGGGAAAAAAAAACGACTGCTGAAGTCCAGCCACGCACACTGAAGAAGCCAGAGGACCTGAAAAGCCCATTGGTCTAAAACAGCTCTGAAGTTTCTCCTGTCTGTCAACTTAACCCTATGTTGATGTGGGACGTCATATGCTGGATGTGATGTGCAAGCAATGCAACGCACGGGCTTGATCCTGTGTGGTGATCTGGGAAGGACGAACACACGGGAGCCAAGGGACCTGTAGGCTCTTGTCTGCTCATATCACAGTTGTGACGATCTCAAAGGTTTTTTTGCATATCAGATGTAACTGAATCCAAGAAATGTGAGTCCAACAAGTTCAGGTCATACTACTTTCACCTTCAGCAGCTGTAATCAGAAACAATCTGCCAACTGCATGAACTCAGTGTGATGAATTTCTTGGGTTGGCCATCTCTTTCTAAAAATGCAGTCTTGCTACAGCAACAAAACTCTGTCTAGAGCAGAACTGAAGCTTCATGGGTATTTCTTAAATGTTTTCCAAATGCATTGAGTGGACTCAGAAACTGTGTGTCCCGATTTGAAGATGTATGGACACAATGTGAGGTCTCCTGCTGCTCTGGTCATCCAATGATGCTACCCAGAATCATGTCACCAAGGTGCTCTGCAGCACCCAGCATGCTGCACTGAGATGCAGAGAAGGCTGCATCAGGACAACCACTCACATTTGGTTGCGCATCCCCCCACATTTGCTTCAGATACCACTTGTTCTTCATGGTCCTTTAACAAAGACTCGTTGCATGAAGTGCTGGGGCACTCCACAACAAGATTTGGGGTAGTTTCAATAATCATTTTGGTGCATGCTCAGTTACATGTATTACAGAACACTGTTGAGTCAGCCTGTCCTGCAGAAGATGCAAGTAGCACTTAAAGTTTGGGTGAGAATGCAGTTCTAATGCAAAGTTATTTTTATCTGCAACTTGATTGCATCAATGTCTTTCTAGATGAAAAAAAAAAAAAAAGCTTAGAACTGAATTGTAACTAAAGCTATAGCATGCCCAGGAGGCACTGAAGACTCTCCCTTTATGCTGTTGTTCCTCTATCACGTATCCTACCTGGCACTGGGAAATAAGTGAATCTCGCAACATCAGCCACAGATCAACAAATACCTAAAGGACTACAAAGCACAGATGAAGAATCTCCATCTTCTAGGTAATAATCTAGGAATTTGTCAGTTTTCTCCAAGAACTTGGAGTAGACACTGCAAACTGTGTAAATCAGTTAAAGACAAGGAAATTTTTATTTTATTTTCATTTTTTTCAACCATGAAGAGTGAAAAAGATTCCTTGGCAGTCTGGTTTCAGACATACCTCAGAAATCGTGGGAACTTTACAAGAAAGAAAGAATATCTGCAACAAGGTCATTTCTCTCCTGGAGTGTTAGGTGGATGCCAATGAAATATGCTCTCTGTCCTGGACCTTGGTTTTAAAAGCGCTACAGGAAATCTGGTCTAGCTCTTGAGGTGCTGAAGCCCTTCCCTCAAAATCCCGGTTGTGGTGTTTTTTTTTTTTTTCTGTAGATATCAAGTACATCCATGACAATGGGAGAGGGACAGATTGCGTGGTGAGGAGGATGATTTGTCACTTGAGCTGTGAGCTCAGAGATGAAAACTTAAAAACTGGAGGTGCTTGTATTGAGATGAAATACCCGAGGAAGGAACACTGGGAGAAACAAAGAGAGGAACATGGGATAATCAAGAGCTGAGATTCCACTGGTGAAAAAGCTTCAGGCAACACCAAAAAGACTCTGCTCTTAGGGCACACTTGACTCCGGACACTGGAAAGCTACCTCAGTTTCCCCAATCCTTCTATTTCTCTGCAGTAAGCAACCATTCATGACACCATCTGGCAAGAGAACTGTTCTAGCACCTGCATAGTTTTTCTCCTGTAATATAAAAACAGAATCACTCCCATGAATTTTCTGAAGAAAAACTCAGAAATGTTCATGAAGCCCTCAAATACACCAACAAAGAACACCACAGAAAACTAAGAAACTAAATGTTCTGTTTTCACCCAGGACTTTGACTAGCACGCAGTAAAGGAGGCATAGAACACACATTCAGCCACCTGAATAGAAAATAATATTGATTCATTTGCCAGCACTGAATGAGGCAAGTTTGCCAGGGGAAAGGAAAAATTATGTCTTGTATCATAATGTATATAATACCTAAGAGGACTGAACTGCTATTACATATTTTATCTGGCATTTCCTAGCTTTTGAAGGTAGAATTTTGCAGCCTGAATTATAATCCTTTCCTGTATCTCATTTAGTAAGCAATAAATATACAGGAGAAGATTTGAATTGGAGCTCTTGGGATTTCAGGTCTGAAAGGAAGAGAGGTGGATGAGATTTCCTCTAAAGCTTTGATATTCCAAAGTCAAATGAGTGATATAAAGCCAGCAAATGTAAATGTGGAGGCAGACAGGCCCACCCTTGGATCTTGGGCTTTTTATTAAGCTCGCATAATGGTTAGCACGAAGTAGCATTGGTTTTTAAGCCCTTCTACAATATAAATAAATAAAGAACATTTGAAGAATAAATACTACCTTGATGTGTTACTTACTGTTAGAGTTTATTTTATGTGTGTCTCATTCTTCCGTCTGTGTTTCCTATTTCTTCTGGAGCTTGCTGTTGTGTTTGTTTATCCCAGGCAAGAGGGATCCTATATGAAAATATGCAACAGCTGAGCATTTGCAAAAGAATATTGCAAATGGAGCACTAGTCCTGGGCAGAGTCATTCACATTTTCACATGAATCATTTGGATCTCTAGTTGGCAGGGTATTCCCTGTAAATGAGGATAAGTTGCTCTGCAGAATTTACTCTTGGCCAGGTCTTCTTGGCATGTGCACCTCTACAAAATAAGAATGAGGTTAGCCAAGGTATCTATGTATGGCACTACTAGAAATGTAATAAAATAGAATATAGATGAATTAGTGGGACATTCATTTTAACATGTAAAATTTTTGATACATATGAAAAGGTACTTCAGTCTGAATTTCTAATGTCACATTAGAAACATTGACTCTTTTATGGCCACCATATTAATTCCCTTCCTTAAGGGGCTTTGGCCCAGAAACTATTTTAGGTGTAGTTTTGCTATTTATACATGCAAACCTGCAAAGCATAATTCATGCTGAAACCAATGAGACCATGTTTATGGATTCAAGTCTCATGTATTTCATATCATGTTGCTAAATTAAAAGATAAGACATTGTGGGGTGGAAAGGAATGAGGAGGGAGGATGACTTCCTCTCTTTTTCCATGTTATGAAACAGATAAGAATCTCACCATTTAAAAAGTAAAGCAAGTCACCGAGGCAAAACATGAAGCTGTTTTGCAACATGTCAGAGCTTGTTTGGAAGAGTTGCTAAAATACAAATACTAACGGCATAAGTGATCCCATTGTTTGCTTGTTTCTATTGAAAAGACAAAAAATGGAAAAGTTGATGCATAAATACATAATTGTATTATGTAGACTGTACTGAAAAAAACCCTTGTCCTAGTACAAAAATGGGAGGATTTTCTTCTAAAAGGAAAGGTATTTTTCCTTCCCCTCCCAACTCAGATGGATCAGTTTATTTTAAGCAGTAGGACAGAAGAGAGTACTTTCACAGTATTGCTGTCCAATATCCCATGATATTGAATAGCAAGAAAGAAGCAAGACTCCAGTTTGGGTGGTGAATGCAAGCCAGGGCTGTAACATACTATTTTTTCATGGTGCTGTATCATGCTTCAGACACATCTCCTCGGGATGGCTCCATCATCGAGCACACACCTGGGAATTGCAGCTGGGTTGGCATAGCTCTGCCTGCAAACGTGCCAAGCCCATGGCTCCAGGCAGGGTACGAACACAGAGGGTGCGAGGGAAGCACGACATTACCTGGGTACTTCACTTTAAATGCTATTGCATACTGAAAAAATATTTCCTTAAGGCACTATTTCATTCAACATAGACTGCAAGAATTCTGTTTACAGTCAGATTTCCATTATCAGTCTCTGTTTTCACGTATTATTTAAAAGCTTCCTAAATTCTCCTTTGGGGAATGATCCTTTCCATCTTTGGTCCCAGTCCAGGGATGAACTGTGCATGGTGTGTGGAAATTGTTGGAAAATTCCCCTTAGCTATTTTTGAGGCAGAACCCTGCCCTCTTCCCATTCACATATACACTTCTTTCAGTTTAAGGAATTTTATTTTAATCCCATTCCTCTCAATTGCCGAGTGTCTGGCATTGAAAAAACACACCAAGACAACAGTCTCTCACCAAGTGCCCCAAGGATTTCTCATAGCAAAGCCAGGCTAAGATAACAGGGAACGTGATGGAACAATCTTTATATCAGTTGTCTTTAATAAAATCTGAAGGTTTACAAATGATGGTAAAAGAAGTGAATGAGCAAAACACAGATCTTCAAGGTTCCACTATAAAGCCTGTGGGAATATTTTTCTGTTTAAGAAACTGCATTTTTTAAATTGTACTCTACTAGCTTAATTTGAGTTTTGCTGCGATTGATATAAAGGAAATGTCCCAGAAATGTTTTTTCCTTAACTAGGAACTATATTTTCCTTAACTAGGAACTATATTCCTTAACTAGAATATAAGTGAGAAAAAAATAAAGTGGGTACCTTTTTTCCCCACCTTCTCTTTGTTTCTTTGCTTACCAATAATGCTTATCTTTAATCAGCAGCTAGTTCGAGGGCACCTTAAAATAAATCACACCTGTGAAAGCAGATCACTGGCCCCAAATCAGCTCCTCAATCTCACATACATAAGCATAAAACTGGAATTCCTTTAGATTCACACCAGTGTTTCAGAGATCAACATCTGGCCTAAAAGACTTAAGCTGTTTCATTTTTGGAGCTTGATGTTGATGCTGGCTGCACTTTGGTTTAATTTAATGTAAAAAGATACTGTTTCAACAGCTGGAGAATCAACTCCGGACAAAGCATATGCAACATTATAATTGCCCTCCTCCATTATATAATGGAAATCAGTTGTAATGCCATTTTGTAGGCAAAAATCCACTTTTCCTTGAGTTTTGGCTCCAAGACCCAGCCTTCCACTTTTTCTATTTCAAAATCAAGCAGAGCCAACAAAAGTGCCAACATCCTTCAATGTCACCCAGATGGCCAATTAAGGGAAAAGTTGATACTAAGGCAACTGTGGAGGAATTCAGGATGGAGAAAGCCAGACAAGACTCACGGACGGCTGGTGCAACCTTGCCCTTTGGGTGTGACTGGGAAACACAGGCCTCCGGGTATTGACCATCTAATTCCACCCCCAGTATCTGATAGGGTGAAGCTATTTTATCAGTTGAAAAATTAATTGCTGCCTAATAAGTGAGAGCAGGGTCAATAGCTGTTTGTCTTCATTTCCTTTATGTAGTGTTCACGCTCATTAGTTAGCTTCTAAATCTTCCTCCCCTTTCAGATTTGTTTACAGCAGCAGAGAGACAGTAAAATGCTAGAGCAGGCATGCTAAAAACATGCCTGCCAAAAGCACTCTTTTGCCAATAACACACACATTTTAAGTCATGTATTTGCTTTGCTGTGTCCTTAACTCTTGATTTTTGTCCAAAAAGACAGTGGAAACATTGAAGATGTGTCAGATCTCACCACATGGTGAAAGACCTGGATTCTGTAACGTGGCTTATCAAAGCTGAAACCTCATGGGCGGTATTGTTTCTTTTTATGTATCCATTTGTTTTCAATGTTGTTGTTTAAAATTAAAGGGAAAAAACCCCTTACTTTGCACTAGATTAGCCATAACTCATTTTGTTTCAGTGTCTGGATAGTCCTCTTTTCCACAAACAGATTTCTGAAAAGTGATTTTCTGGAGTTTTCTAATATGGTCATGGACAGTATAAAAAAAGTATCAATAACCCTAAACCACTGCCCTTGATCTTCAGCCGTATATACCATTGCTATCATATCCATATGTGCCCATAATCTTTCAGTTTGTATCTAACTCAGAACCAAAGAAGAATCAATTTTCTGCATCTGAAACTGTTGGTGTAAAACAGCTACAGGAAGTGCTGATGTAGNTTCTGTTTACAGTCAGATTTCCATTATCAGTCTCTGTTTTCACGTATTATTTAAAAGCTTCCTAAATTCTCCTTTGGGGAATGATCCTTTCCATCTTTGGTCCCAGTCCAGGGATGAACTGTGCATGGTGTGTGGAAATTGTTGGAAAATTCCCCTTAGCTATTTTTGAGGCAGAACCCTGCCCTCTTCCCATTCACATATACACTTCTTTCAGTTTAAGGAATTTTATTTTAATCCCATTCCTCTCAATTGCCGAGTGTCTGGCATTGAAAAAACACACCAAGACAACAGTCTCTCACCAAGTGCCCCAAGGATTTCTCATAGCAAAGCCAGGCTAAGATAACAGGGAACGTGATGGAACAATCTTTATATCAGTTGTCTTTAATAAAATCTGAAGGTTTACAAATGATGGTAAAAGAAGTGAATGAGCAAAACACAGATCTTCAAGGTTCCACTATAAAGCCTGTGGGAATATTTTTCTGTTTAAGAAACTGCATTTTTTAAATTGTACTCTACTAGCTTAATTTGAGTTTTGCTGCGATTGATATAAAGGAAATGTCCCAGAAATGTTTTTTCCTTAACTAGGAACTATATTTTCCTTAACTAGGAACTATATTCCTTAACTAGAATATAAGTGAGAAAAAAATAAAGTGGGTACCTTTTTTCCCCACCTTCTCTTTGTTTCTTTGCTTACCAATAATGCTTATCTTTAATCAGCAGCTAGTTCGAGGGCACCTTAAAATAAATCACACCTGTGAAAGCAGATCACTGGCCCCAAATCAGCTCCTCAATCTCACATACATAAGCATAAAACTGGAATTCCTTTAGATTCACACCAGTGTTTCAGAGATCAACATCTGGCCTAAAAGACTTAAGCTGTTTCATTTTTGGAGCTTGATGTTGATGCTGGCTGCACTTTGGTTTAATTTAATGTAAAAAGATACTGTTTCAACAGCTGGAGAATCAACTCCGGACAAAGCATATGCAACATTATAATTGCCCTCCTCCATTATATAATGGAAATCAGTTGTAATGCCATTTTGTAGGCAAAAATCCACTTTTCCTTGAGTTTTGGCTCCAAGACCCAGCCTTCCACTTTTTCTATTTCAAAATCAAGCAGAGCCAACAAAAGTGCCAACATCCTTCAATGTCACCCAGATGGCCAATTAAGGGAAAAGTTGATACTAAGGCAACTGTGGAGGAATTCAGGATGGAGAAAGCCAGACAAGACTCACGGACGGCTGGTGCAACCTTGCCCTTTGGGTGTGACTGGGAAACACAGGCCTCCGGGTATTGACCATCTAATTCCACCCCCAGTATCTGATAGGGTGAAGCTATTTTATCAGTTGAAAAATTAATTGCTGCCTAATAAGTGAGAGCAGGGTCAATAGCTGTTTGTCTTCATTTCCTTTATGTAGTGTTCACGCTCATTAGTTAGCTTCTAAATCTTCCTCCCCTTTCAGATTTGTTTACAGCAGCAGAGAGACAGTAAAATGCTAGAGCAGGCATGCTAAAAACATGCCTGCCAAAAGCACTCTTTTGCCAATAACACACACATTTTAAGTCATGTATTTGCTTTGCTGTGTCCTTAACTCTTGATTTTTGTCCAAAAAGACAGTGGAAACATTGAAGATGTGTCAGATCTCACCACATGGTGAAAGACCTGGATTCTGTAACGTGGCTTATCAAAGCTGAAACCTCATGGGCGGTATTGTTTCTTTTTATGTATCCATTTGTTTTCAATGTTGTTGTTTAAAATTAAAGGGAAAAAACCCCTTACTTTGCACTAGATTAGCCATAACTCATTTTGTTTCAGTGTCTGGATAGTCCTCTTTTCCACAAACAGATTTCTGAAAAGTGATTTTCTGGAGTTTTCTAATATGGTCATGGACAGTATAAAAAAAGTATCAATAACCCTAAACCACTGCCCTTGATCTTCAGCCGTATATACCATTGCTATCATATCCATATGTGCCCATAATCTTTCAGTTTGTATCTAACTCAGAACCAAAGAAGAATCAATTTTCTGCATCTGAAACTGTTGGTGTAAAACAGCTACAGGAAGTGCTGATGTNGCTACAGGAAGTGCTGATGTAGTTTAAATCCTGCCATTAGGACTGTTCTGTGCCTTCTGACGGACAGGGAAGAGCTTATTTGCAGTCCTCTGGTCTGCCTGTTCCTGCCAGCAAGGCGTATGCCTGCCTGGTGGGACACCTTGCACCACAGCAGCTTGAGGAGCATTACTGAGTAGAATTCCAACTCATAAAAGCCAATAGCATTGTCCAAGCCAGTCATGGGGCTGCTATGAGTGTGGGAAATGAGGAAGCAAAGCCAGAGCAGAAGGATGGTGTTGGCAAGGAAGCAATCCAAGGAGGACAAGAAGCAGTAGGTGGAGCTGAAGGGAGAGAACATGGACAGTGGGAAGTAAAAGGAAGGATAGGAGAAGGCAGCAGTGGGAAAGTTGGACTGCAAAAGCTGTTGGCAACTACCTTATTAGTTTGATTTACTGTATGGTTCAGACCAACGTCTTTGCCAGTTGTTTCTGCACCTGGCCCTACTCACTGCTGCTGCTGTGCAATGGTTGGAAAGTCATTCATTCTTGACTTCTAGATGCCCAGTAATAAGGATTCATCATATGAATGTTGCTATTAAAAACATGCACCATAATTCCAGCATAATTTTTTCTGGGTTTAGATTCCAGAGATGAAATTTCCTTCTGCTGTTATAAATCTCGAGTCATCTATTCTCCAAAAAAAGAATTTCCTTACATAAGTATTTTGAGACTGAGTTAGAAATCTGTTAACTTTTTCTTAAGTCTCTCACTATAAGGAAAATTTTCCAGATTGAATCATTACTGCAGTTTTCTTCCAAAAAACTTCCAGTTTCTCAGTGTTCTTTTTGAAAAATGTGGACTCCAGAAGAACTTGAATTTGCTAAACCAGAAAACTAATAAAACTAATTGTGCCTAAAATATCCTGAGTTTGGCCTAAAACCTCAATACCCAGCACACCCCTAAGCAGAGAGCCTGTAGCAGGGAACTAGAGTACAGAATTACCTCTGACTGTCTCTCTGTACTTGAGGAGTCAGCTCTTGGTGGGATTAAAGCTCTTATTTAAAAGAGATATTTTGCAACCTTCATCATCTCTATGTTTTTGTTTGCTTTTTCCAATCAAAGATGAGAGTCTTATATAAGCAAATGAATGCCAGGATTGCTTTTGTTTTAATACGAAACCTAAGCCTGCTCAAACTTGCAAACTTAAATGAGAAGAAAGAATCAGTTAAATATACTCAGATGGAAGTCTTCGATGCTAGGCTAGTCCAAAGAAAAATCTGATTGTTAACAGACTGACTTTCTATTTTGAGGAATTAAAGAAATCTTAATTTTGGTAATTGCCATATGCTCTTTATACATGGAATACATTTTTCAGGTTACTAAATTGTCTTAGTACTGTGACAGAATGTTTTTTGTATTTCTTGTCTCTGAAAGGATCGCACATTTTAGTAATTTTTTACCATAGAAAACTTAAAACTCAAGGATGTTCCAATTTAAACTCAGCCCTGCTGAAAACCTGGGCACACAGTGAGGACCATTTTGAATAAGCACCAACAGTGTAAAGCAAACCTTATACTGGGCTACATGAGGAAGACTGGCAAACAGATGGAGGTGAATTATTCTTCCTACTCAGCACTGATCAGGCTGCACTTGGTATACTGTGTCCAGTGTGGGGACTCCCAGTTAAAAAGGGATACTGCAAAACTGGAGAGAAACCAGAAGGCTGACCAAGATGGTCAGGGGCCAAGGCTGCAGGTTATACAAGGACAGGTCAGGGAAGCTGGCTTATTTAGCCTGAAAGACAGAAAGGGAATCTGACAGTTGCATACAACTGCTTCAAAGCAAGTTATAAAGATAAGCAAGTCAAACTCTTCTTCATCCTTTGTCATTACATTTCTTCCTGCATCCACTAAAGGATGGAGCCCTCCTTTTGTTGCTAATGTATTTATAGAATTTTTTTTTTCATTATATCCTTGTAGTCCTCCCAAGTGGCCTGCCCCTTCCTCCAAAGGTCTTAAACTCTTTCCTGAGTTCCATCCAAAGCTCTGTTCAGCCAGGCTGGTCTCCTTCCTCGATGGCTCACCTTTCAGTACACGGGAACAGCCTGCTCCTGCACCTTTAAGACTTCCTTCTCAAGGAATGTCCAGCCTTCCTGGACTCCTTTACCCTTCAGAACTGCCTCCTAAGGGACTCTGTCAACCAGTCTCCTAAAGAGGCCAAATTCTCCCCTCCAGAAATCCAAGATAAAAGTTCTGCTGACCCCCTTCCTTACTTCTCCAAGAACTGAAAACTGTGTCATTTTGTGATCACTATGCCCAACACAGCCTCCAACCTTCACAACATCCACAAGTCCTTCTCTACTCACAAACAGGTCCAGTGAGGCACCCTCCCTAGTTGGCTCACTCACCAGCTGTGTCAGGGAGTTATCTTCCACACACTCCAGGAACCTCCTGGACAGATTCCTCTCTGCTGCACTGTATTTCCAGCAGAAGTCTGGTAAGCTGAAACCCAAACTTCTGCCCATGACACCAGGCTCAGAGCCAGGCATTGATTTGCCAGCTCTTCCTGTTTCTTCCCTCATAATTCCCTGCAACTAGAAGGATAGAGGAGAACACTACTTGTGCTCCTGGTCCCTTAACCAATGATCCCAAGGCCCTGAAGTCTCTTGATTGCCCTCACACTTCTTGTTGCAACTTTATCACTTCCCACCTGAAAAATCTATAATGGATAGTAATCTATCTGGGTCTACACCAGGGTAGGAAGCTTTCGCTTCATGTCTTTAACCTGGGCCCCAGGAAGGCAGCAGGGAGGGACTTTCCTGGGAAGTGAGTCGAGTCTGCATATTGGGCCTTCTGTTCCCCTCAGAAGAGAGTCTCCTATGACAATGACTGATCCTTTTCCTTTGAGGGAGCAGTTTTGATGCAAGGTGCAGACCTACTTAACCTCAGCAACACCTCCAAGCTAGATGAACCATTGTCCTCATCATTGTTTGTTTCAATTTGCAGAGCCTTATACCTGTTGTGCAAGGGTACTTGGGGAGATGGGGTAGTCAAAGAGGAGATGTACCTGCTGCTCTGGACAGGAACTTAGGAGAAGCTTCACCAGGAGGATGGCAGTGCAGCACTGGAGAAGGCTGCCCAGCGAGGCTGAAGATTCTCTACCCTTGATAGTTTTCAAGGCTTAGCAGACAAATCCATAGTTGACCTGCTGCAACATCAGCAACAGTCCTGCTGTGAGTATGAAGTTAGACTGGAGACCTCCAGAAATTCTATCCAGTACTTCTGTGATTCTGTAACTCACTGTATAAACTTGAGGAGCTACCTAAGAGAAGCAGTGCTGATCAGAAGCAATATATTAGGCCTAAATATTATTTTCTCAGACAATTCATCTTAGCCAATTAAATACAACTTAGCGAAGGATGGAAAACAAGTATGGTAATGCTTAAATGCATTAAGTACATTTCATAAAACTTCTAAGTCACAACTGCTTTGACAAAGAACATCAAGTTTATAACTAGATGAAGCACAAAAACTGCATCCAGAAGAAGATGAAAGGACCTTTGTTCTCTCATACACCCTCAAGTGCTGTGTTTTCAGTGTTTCTCAATGCTGCTGAGAAACAGTTCAATTTCTCATCATCAGTTTCATTAGCACTTAGGTTAAAAATCTCTTTAAATGAGAGTAAACATTGCCCTTGTAACCTTCAGTTGTAAGAAACAGTTCAGTTCATTATGGGACAAGATAGCTGAAACTACTGTAGCTTTCCTTCCAACCACCAGCACACGTCACTGTCCAAAAACAAGGGCACCTGCAAGACACATGGGTGGAAGAGTTTTACTGGCCATTATTTTGTGATCAGTTGGGTGTCTATGAGAAAGAGACAAAAAGATCAAAGGAAGAGACAGATGGTGGCAGGGAAAAAGCCAACAACACAGACATAACAAGGGCCAGGAATGTGCCTCCGAGAAAAGCTAAGAGAAAAGGGAAAAAAGAGCTTTTATACTAAGTGTTTAATGGAAAATAGACTTGAGCTGTAAAGAGAGGCTATTGCTCTTCTACGATTCTTGCTGTGTGAAGAAAAAAGAGAGCTTTGTGTTTTCTTTGCAATTAAATGGGATTGCACCAGAGAAACCTCACTTCAGAAAACATTGATTTCTCTTCCTAGCTGGAACAATCCTTATGACCAAGGGTTTTATTTAGGTATTTAGCCAGCTCACATAAGTTTATAATCAGTCACCTAGAAGAGTGGTGGTATTGTTCTACTTACATCTAAACCAATGCATTCGGCTCAGCAGTCAGACAGTGTTGTTTCTAACATGACTATTGCTGCAACACTGGAAGAGCTGCAGTTCAGGAAGGTTTCAGAGAAGCTAGTAGAATGGTCAGGAAACAGGGCAGGAATCAACAATGCAGGGCAGAGCACTGGTGGGCACATCTTTGAGTGGTTTCTTTCTCATCTTGTGCTTGTCTTGTTTCTGTCAAAGTGAATCCTGAGGAAATGCTGACATTGTCAGACCTAGAAAAGTGCTGAGTTCACTTGACCTAACAGTGATGGTCTGACCTTTTGCAATGAATCATAAAATGGTTTGGACTGGAAGGGACATTAAAGATTATCTAGTTCCAACCCACCTGCTATGGGTTAGGACACCTCCCACTAGACCAGGTTGCTCAAAGCTCTATCCAACCTTGTCTTGAACACATCCAGTGATGAAGCATCCACAACTTCCCTGGAAAACCCGTTCCATTTATCTCACCAGCCTTCAATTTACCCTATTTTCTAATATAAATCTTCCCTCTTCCAGTTTGAAGCCATTATCCATTGTCCTATCTGTACAAGCCTTTGTAAAAAGTTCCTCCCTAGCTTTCTTGTAGCCCTCTTCAGATCTTGGAAGGCCACAATAAGTTCTCCCTGGAGTATTATGGCCCTTCTCTGTACTTGCTCCAATAGGCCCTTATCCTTTTTGTGTTGGGGGGTTCCAGACCTAGATGCTGTACTCCAGGTGGGATCCCACAAGAATGGAGGTAGAAAAATCACCTCACTTGACCTTCTGGCCACACTCCTTTTGATGTAGCCCAGGACACGGTTGGCTTTCTGGGCTGCACTAGGACATTGTTGGCTCATGCTGAGCTTTTCATTAACCAGCACACCCAAGCCTTTCTCGTCAGGACTGCTTTCAATTCATACTCAGCCCAACCTGTATTTATGCTTGGGATTGCCCTGACCTAGGTGCAGGACCTTTCAATTGGCCTTGTTGAGCTTCATGAGGTTTTCACAGGCCCACCTGTCAAGTCTGTCAAGGTCCCTCTGGATGGCATCCCTTCCCTCCAGTGCATTGACCACACCACACAACTTGGTGTTGTCTGCAAACTTGCTAATGGTGTGCTCAATCCCACTGTCCATTTCACTGACAAAGACATTAAACAGCACTGGTCCCAGTACCAGTCCTTGAGGAACACCACTCATCACTGATTTTCAGTTAGACATTGACCACAACTCTTTGAGTGGGACTATCCAGCCAGTTCCTTATCCGCTGAGCGGGTCTATGCATCAAATCTGGTTTTCCAATTTAATGACCAGGTTGTCATGTGGGACCATGTTGAACACTTTGCACAAGTCCAGGTAGATGACACCAGTTCCTCTTCCCTTATCCACTGACACTGTAACTCCATGACAGAAGGCCACCAAATTTGTCAGGCCCAGTTTGCCCTTAGTTAAGTCATGCTGGTTGCCACCAATTGCTTCCTCATTTATGAAAGTGAATGAAAGTGAAAAAGGTGCTCTCTTCCTATTTGGAAAGTTGGCTAAACAGGGGAAACAGTCTGTTTCCTCATTTATACACTTTCTACTCTACTAAACATTCATGGAATACAGAGAGAAAGGTGAGAATTTGGAGGAATCTGTAAATGGCATGATATATACATACTTGTCTTTAGTGTACCCACACCCCACAGAAAAGATGCTGTGCTAATAAAATAAGCAGGTTATTTCTCTCTTTTCCAGGTAGGGTTTTCCTTGAGCACACAATGGAGACACCACCTTTCTTACTATAGACACCATTCCTCTCTCTTCACAATGGAAAGCTTCACAGAGAACATTCTGCAGAGTACCACTTCAAAGTGAGGGGGTTTGGCTGTAACCCTTCACACTGAAAGCTGGTGGGTCCCAGGAAGATTAAGGCCAAACATAACCAAGTTGTACACAATTTAAAATTCCCCAGATGAGATTTTTGAATACTATTTTGTGTTCAGAGCATGGCTCCCACTGACTTCAGCTGCAGCTATGAAAGTTCAGGATGCCTACAAATCCCAAACCAAGAATAAAAGAAATGTAAAATTATTGACAGGTTCTGAAACTATTGGCTCAAGTGACTCAGCTATAATCACATGGGCGCTGTGTGACAGAAAAAGGGATAGCATCCAGTTCTCCATGGTAGAACATGACTCCCTTACCACATGCTCTCTTCAGAAATTCTGTCTCATTCTCTATACTGTTTCACATTTCTGCGAGCAAGGAAGTGGGAAGTGGTCTTATAGAGTCTTAAACTACATAACCATGGTCCATTCCTGGAACTTTCCATATACTGCTTATAGAATAAGAAGCACCGAAGTTCACAAAGACTAGCAGGAGGTAAATGGGTTCTTTCAATGCACAGTGCAGATCTCTGCTGTTGGGCTAATGGCACAACAGAAAATGTTGGTATCAGACCACTACCAGGAAGCTGGAACACACATCTTGACTGCCTGGCTCATTTTTCCACCAGCTGCTTCTTAATCCTTTCAGCCTTGTTGGGTCCTTATCTTTCCCTCACCTAGTCCCATTTCTCTTCATATATATATATTACCTTTGGCAGATCTACATCTACTCGGCCCATCATAGTTTCTCCTCTCAGTTCCACTTGTGTGCTTTGATTTGAAACTCCTCACTTTTCCTTTAAAAAAAAACTTTACTCAACAAAAGAATCTTATTTCCAATCGCTTCCTTCTTAGCAGCATCTAACAATGTCATAGAAAACTTCCAGGAAATCAATCCAAAGCAGATCCTTAACACTGGAACTGTAAATGGTTCACAAAATTGTAAGTGACTGAAAACCAGGAAATGTTTCAGAAGACAAGACTAAGTCCATCTCCAGTACAAATATGTTGATTGTATAAAACCTTGCATTGTATCTCCAACTGTTTAATCACCCTGTACTGATAATAGTTATGCTAATATGAGGTATTAAAAAAACCCAAACCTAAACCACAAGATAAAGCATTAAAGACCGTATAAAAATTCTCACTCAAGAGTATTCATAATTTGGTCTTAACACTGGAGTATTAATTACATGTAAATATCATTTGCTGCTTTACCTCTTGCCACAGAGCCCTGAAACATGAGCTGGATTTGCAAAACAAAAAGAGACCTCTCTCTACAGAGTATCCCTCTCCCCTTCAGACAGCTGCTTCCAGACACCTTATGAAAAACACCCAATAATCTTGCATCCCTGAGCTGCAAAGAAAGAGAGGAAGGAACAGCAGTGACAGCTATTTCAACTGCCTCATCAAAGACGGCTAATTGATCCCCAGCATTTGCAGGGGTTTCTGGCCCTGCTCCTATAAAAAAAGAGGCAAGGAAGAAAAGTAGCCAGTTTCTACATGTTACAGTCCGTGTGTGTTAATGCACTTCTGGGAAGGGAGATACCTAGGAGAACTTGCCTCGCAAGTGGGATATAGAGTATGTGATGAATGCCAGCCACAACACCAGCCCAGCAGTCTCTAAATGCTAAGTTCTATGATTAGTCTTTATCTGGGAATGTTCTGCAAAATGTTGATTTTAGCAAAGTGAAAGGAACCCTTGTTGTTTGCCTGGTGGTAGGCTTCCATTTGTCACCTGGGATAGACCATTGAGGTCTGACATTGCATGGCCACATTTCTTGCTATAGACACCATTCCTGTCCTTCACCACCAGCCTGACGTTTTCATTTTGGTTTTGTTTCTTTTCTTTCCGGCTGAAGAGAAGCTGGGTAAGAGATGTTTGTTTTGGGAAAAGAAGAAAGAAGACTACTCTGGAATTGTTAAAAAAAAAGCAATACAGGTTTCAAGGTTTTGACAAAGAGCCACTTTAATGAAAGCTAAAGACCTCTATAGATATCTTTTTTTTTTTTTTTTTTCCTCCAGGAAACAAAGTTCATGGAAACAGCTGGAGGCTGCAACTTGGAAAATTGAGAAAGTAAGATGAATAAAACTTCCTGTTTTCTCTCCTATCCCATCCTACAGGGGACAGGGGTGGGAGGTAACCTCTTCAGCCCCTTTTCAAAACAGATGTTGGATTCCCAAAGGATTCAGGTTTGAACTTTTTTTTTAATGCAAATATATAAATTATTCTTTTGTACAGTGGTCTAGGGTCTTCAGCTCAGCTACGTCTTGTTGCACGTAAATGAACAAGGCAAACTTCACTGTTTAACTATGATTAGGATAAAATTGATGTTAGTAAACCTTAAAGTCTGATAGATACCGTTGTTTTCATCTCAGAGCTCTCTTATCTTGGTATCTTGCAATTAGCTCTTGTTATGCTACTCACCAGTGCTACAACTCCTTGAACGTGAAAACACAGACATGAAATTCGGGTTGCAAAAGCTCTTACTGCAGATGATAGGACTTTATTCTGCATTACTTCCCCACCTCTTTTCAATTATTCCATTCGGTGCACAAACTGAGACTCTTCAAGGCTCATAAGGATCAAAAAGTGAAGTGTCTCAGATGAAGCACCCAAAATTTAGGTTTTATTATTTTTGTGCTTATATTGGCTTAAACACAGGTGTACCACAGCTAGGAGGTGCTGTGGAATAAAGTTGTCTTGGCTGCTCTCTCAGAATGTTCCACTGTTGTAAGAACAGTGAAAATACCCCTAAGCCCCTTATAAAACCACAACATAGAAATCCATAAAAATGAGTAGAACCAGAAGATCTCATTTGTGTTCCTAGCAATGCTATTGACCTCCGAGATCATGTCCCAGTGACTCAACTCCTCCACAGCCCCACTTCCTACAGCTGTGAAATAGAAATACTGATCCTTCAGTAGGATACATTGAGATTCCTTCCCTATAGCTTCAGTTTTGTCACAAACACAGAGCAGGGGCCTGAAATCAGCAGGAAAACGAGAGCCTCTTCTCTGATTTCAAAGAGTTCAAATATTCAACTGCAGGAGGTTGGTTGTAACCATTTTATAAGGTAGACCCACTGTATGATTATGGTTTATATGGCTTAATCACTAAATTTAGAAGTTTAATTTTTGATGGTTTAGTTTTATTACTTTTCAATGATAGTGTGAATGCTCCAAAGGAAGATAGTTTGGTACTTCTAAAACATTATGTCATGAGAAGATTTTTGTTGTGGGTTATTTTTTTTTTCTCATACTATTTATATCAGCTTTACCTCTATTTCTGTGACCCTGATATTGAATTCTCACTTTGGCAATTAGTGAGTTTATTATGCATCACCCCATCACTA
The DNA here is from genome assembly GCA_013399075.1 of Chloroceryle aenea. Classification (NCBI taxonomy): domain Eukaryota; kingdom Metazoa; phylum Chordata; class Aves; order Coraciiformes; family Cerylidae; genus Chloroceryle; species Chloroceryle aenea. Next base: position 97,428 of record VWZY01007448.1, on the reverse strand, counting down.
CATTTCATTTGTAAGGCCAGACATGTTCAGAGTAAGAAGTAGCTATGAAGGACTGATTTAAAATGGAATTAAAATACACTTAGCGTCATGTAGTGATTGTGTCCAGGTACAATCCTTCAGACTATGCGATCTCATACTAATAGGCTCTTCTCTTCACTAACTCCCTCAAGAAATACCTTAAGCTCAAATAATATGCTGTTTAGACATTTTAGATTACAACACATTTTTTTTAATTGCAGCTAAAATTTTAACCCAAGTTCTCTTAAATCCCACATATGTGTATAAGCTCCTCAAGCTGCAAAACATGTGAAAGAAGTGTAGAAATTCCTGGTAATACAATGATTGGGGTAGCAACCACAAGAACCATGCACATCTGAACACTGAGCATATATGGCAGAACAAAGATATCACCTGTAGCCACAAACCGCAATGAGAAAGAAGTAAAATCAGCAGGGAAGGAGGCAAAATCAGCTCAAGCTGAGGAACTACGGTGTTTTGCCAGCATCCACTGAATAAGCATTGATATTTCTTTTTGTTGTCAGGGATGTCTTCTTGTTTAACCCTGATGATCTAAATCCTTATGCGTACCTATATCTGGAAGTCTGTGTTTGTTATTTGGGCCCCTGGGTCCTGAAATGTTTTACTTGAGGCCCAGAGCCAGGCAAATTTTATCCTTATTTCATTCAGCCATGTATTCTGGCTCACTGTCTTTTCCCCTTGTTTCCAGAGCTCAGCTGGCCTCAGCTCTGGAGCTGGCTGGGAATTTTTTGTTGGTCAGCTGCCAGACATCATTGATTACTTACCAATTTCATTTTTCACATGAAAGAATATTTTAAGAATAAACCTCTCACTCACGTTAGTTATTGTTATATGTAATGAGGGGAGAGGAGGACACGGCAAAACAAGTCTCTCGCTTTCATACATTCTTCTTTTTTACCTACAGACTGCCCTTTGCCATCTTCTTTCTGTAGGATCAAGTGAGTGCAAGAGGTCTCTGACAAAAAAAATACAGAACCAAAGCAAATTACTTTGGTGCCCATGGCACTCACCAAAGCTGCTCCCTGTAGGTAGAGGCACCAGCAGGACTGGACACATGCCATTTGGGTCAGGAAGCCTTGCTGGCATCAATGATCACTCCTCTTGCCTGCATGCACGTGGATCTCACTGTCTTCCTCCAGCTGAGGACTTGTCACTCAGTCACTCTTCTCTCTGAGGAAAAAGCAAGTGGATTGACTTACAATTTTGGATTTCAGGGCTGTAAAGGACCTCTGCCCCTCTTGCTCTGGTGAGGCAGTTCCCACCAGACGAGTGGCCATCATAAATGGATAACCCTGCTGCTCTTGCCCTATGTCCATTTACAAACAAGCAGTGGACACAGATTATACAAACACCCTGAAGTATTTCTGTACTACTTACTTCACACAAGCATAAGCCAAAATGGATTGACAAGAGCATGAGACACAGCAAAGATTTAGGTCCATCTCTCTACTTCAAAACACTAGCCAGAGCACAATGCACACTTATATTACATGATGTGTATGGAACCATGCAGCTCTTCCCAGACACATCAGAGTGACAGGGTTCTCCCATCCTTACTGTGCATCACTTTGAACAAGAAAGTTAAGTCATTTATCACCCAGCTCCATCCCAGGACTACCATTAATGTCTAAAGAAATAAATTCAGAAGGAGGTTTCTGATTCATCAGAAACTTGTACTCTTGGGTAAGTAAAATTTGCAGAAATCTTGTTGTTTTGCCATGTGTTTATTTCTCCAAAGTCATCACTGGGGGAATTTGTTCTAGGGGAAGTTCCCTTTCAGATGATACACAACAGGGTCAGTCCATGAGGGAGAGCTATCAACAGGTCAAAAAGATTTTAAATTATTTTCTTCAAATAACAGATACACCAGTTAAGGATTTTATTTCCTTAAAGAAGGTTATAGGGTTGTAAGTCTAAAGAGAAAATGCAAATGCTTGGGGAAAAGGACTGAAGGATTCCCATCTGTCTGTCACAGCTGGATCAAAAATGAAATGGAAATGGAAAAATACTCATCAAATTCAACAGGCTTTAATTTAGGCTGCATATATTTCTAGATACAGATGTAAATTTGTATTTGAACAAATTTGTAATTTGTAAATTTGTAATTGAACAAAGTTCTTCCATCACTTCAGGACAGAACTAACTGCAAAACTTGGAAGACAGCTTAATGAAAAAAAAAAGTATATTTCAAAAAAACTAATGTTGTTACAGCTTGACTATGCCTATTTAGACAGTGATTAAGGGACCCTGTGAATGATTTGCCAAGGAGACTTGAGGGAGGGAAGAAGTTAGGTAAGATTTGGGCACAGAAAACAAGACTGATTTGAATGCCGGCTCAAAATGCAATATGAACAGAAACAGTTAAAATAATCTGCTGAATTATCCTTCAAATAACATCCAAATCATAAATTAACATTGAGAGAATATAAATTATCTAATGATGACAGAGACTTTGAGATGACAGGCATCATGATAAACAGTGTAAGGATGAAGAACAGAGGGCTATTTAAAAATCTATCTCCAGTCTGTGCAGGGAGGATTTCCTTCCCCATAAAGAGGTGGTAAAAATACAAATATACCCATAGATTTACGTCCCTAATCTCCTAATCAAGAAAATACTGAGTGAACAAGATTCAAGAATATCAAGGCATAGCTGGCTCCAACCTCAAGTAAAGATGCTGCAGATATGGGGGTAGTCACACTGAGCAGCTGTTAAATGAGTTACTCATTAGGAATGCACAAAAGTGAGTTCAGAACACACAAAGCAAAACTCACTGCAGCATAAATGCTTTCAGCATGTTCATCAAGGTAATTAGGGTTGTCTTAAGCCACATAAAAGGAGAGCTCAAAAATGAGGAGACTAATGAAGGTTAGAACTGAGGAAAGCAATGGTTTTGAACTGTCTATGGAGCATCGATTAAAGACATTGTGCTCACATTCAAGAAGTCAGGGCAGAAATAAAGTACATGTGCACCAATGATCTCGGTCCCACTGAAATTAAGCACAATTTTGATAATCACCACAGTAAGTAAGTCCTCAAGACACGTTCACATCTCAGGTTTGAAGCACTTAATTTTTCTGTTTCCAAAAATCCTTAACCATTTCTGGGTTATTACACTGGTCAAGGTACAGAACAGGGTGTCCACTAGTGACCAGAAAATGATAAGCCACAACCCTGCCATGGGGCTGGAGTTTAGGTGTTGTTATTCCTGCTGTCCCAGTGCTGTAGGTTCACCCAGACAGGAGTGGGGTGGCCTCCCCACCTCAGAGGTTTCTTGCATGCCCTGGGACTGATTTCAGTGAGGTGATCTTTGAACAGCTATGAGTCAGTAGCACCTTTGAAGAACAGCATATGCTCTTCCAGATGACCTAGGCAGCATCTCAGGAGAATAGGACTTTCCAGGAGAAGATCCAAAAGGTGGTTTCATCATGGGAAAAAAGAGGACATCCCTGAGTAAAGTGCTTAGCTTTTGCTGATGGAAAAGATAGTTTTTGGATAAAAGACTAAAAGCTTTCAGAGTCTCCAAAAATAATTACAAAGCAGAACCAGTGCAAGCCTCAGAATCAGACATTGGATAAGAAGGCAGTGGGGGGTCCAGAATGGGTTCAAACAGCACGACTCATGGAGCTTGGCTCATTTCAGTGGTTTCAAATCCTGGGTGGAGATGTCTGATCACCACAGGAAACCTCATTTTGTTCTGCTTTGATTGACACATTCACAAATTTGGAGACACCAGTCTTACACAAAAGGCTTAATTAAGGAGAATTAGTAGAGTCAATAAAATCTGGTGGTCTCTGTAATGTATTCTGAGTCTTTCAGACAAACAGAGTCAGAGCTATTTCATCAGAACGCTCTCCCTTTTGTTCTCAGAGTAACTACATGCAGCTATAACTGGAGATGGATATGATATATGCCACTGAATTTGTATTAAGAAAACACTGTTCCTAACGGGGCATGTCTAGGTCCAAGTATAAAAAACAAAACCAGAAACCAAACAAAAATAAAATAAAATTAAAAAAGCAAAAACACACACAAAGCAAAACAAGCAAAAAACCCAAAACACAGCCCACCAAAAATAAGAAAGACTAAAACAAAAGTACTGAACAAACTACAAAATGTGAAAGAACACTCCTTTTTAAAAAATGGACCTGAAGCTTGTTGCTTTTCCTGCTAGGCATAGGCATTGTTTAGGTAAAGATTTGGAGGTCACCCATACAAAAAGTTCTGCTTGCATCATCACCTCCATCTGCCAGCAAATAAATCCCACTCCGATGGTTTTTGAGCCAGCAGAAATATGGCAGCGCTAACTGTTTTACTCTTGAAAGATCCCTGATTGTGTCTCCCTATTCAGGCTCTGTTTTGTTTGAACACAAACGGATTTAATGGGAGACCAAATATCCATTTCATGCCTGCAGATCAGAATTCAAAGACAATATTTGACAGGCAGAGATACAATGGGCTGGTAGAGGTAGTGATATTAATATTAATCACTCAAGTATCACACACATACTAAAGTACTAATCGCCTAATTTAGTGACAATTTCATTTATGTACCTCTCTGATCTGCCATGTACCTTTTCTTTTGGATTGTTATGGGCAGGAGACTTGCATGTCTCTGTAGAGGTAACTTACAGTGGTGTAGTTCATAGATGGTACAGTTTTTTATTGGTAGTTTTAGTTAGGTATTTTGCTGCATTGTCATAATACCAAATGGAAACAGTTGTTGAAGTTTCACAGTTTTCTAATTCAAGATTCATAACTTTACATCAATATTTTTGGTAAGATAAAACATGCAGAAAAGGGGACCATTTGCATGTCTAATTGTAATAGGGTTCAATCTGAAATTATTACTTTTCATTACATCATTTTAATTTCAATTGTATAATCAACCATTATTGTTCTATCAATGGATTTTCTCAAAATTAAAATGATTGTTAAAAAGTTGAAATAGCCAAAGGCTTAAAACTCGGGTGAATAGATGTAGTATAGTAATATTATCATGACAATACTTTAAGCCTGAAAGAAGGACCCAAACCCTTAGATTCAAACCAATAGTAGTGTTGCATATGAGGGTATATTACAAACCCCACATGAAAAGATGGCTGTATGTCTAAAAATGACCAATCATTTGCATTGTTGCAAGCCTAAAATAAACGCAGCTACTCCCTATTTATATCAGAACTAGGAGGCGGAAACATGCTGAAATTATGTATAAATTATCTTCATGATTGACTGGAAATAAAAAACTCCTCTTAAGTAAAAGAAAACAATTTTGTCCTTTTTTCTTGAAGGCAAAATCCCCCAAATGTAATTTTAAGACTTGAATTATTGTACATTGCAGTTTCTCCCTATTCTGCATTTAAATTCTATCCCTGTAATATAAACTGTTTGTAGAGCAAGCAGGATTTGACTGGTTTTCTCTCCATCATATGATTTAACCTCCAGAATGTTTGTATACATTATGACTATTATGGCATAAGATTTTTAAGGCTTTTCTTTTCAGCAGATTCCTAAAAGACTGTTAGTTTTGAAGATTAGTTTGCAATTTCAATCCAGCAGGACCCATGTTGTTCATGGGTTTTATCTGGCTTAAAACAGTCATTAGGAAACTGTTTCCCAATATTCCTCAGTAAGAAAAATTTTACAGAGGGAAACACTTCCACGAACTCTATTGTCCATTTGAAACTCACTAAGAGCCGTGTTCGAATGAGGAGAATCAACCTTTTCAAGTGCAAAATCCAATTGGCCTGCAGGATGCAATCTTGCCACCCAGTTGAGTATGTCCTGGTCCCACAACTGGTTCTTAATTCTGCACCACAAGGGAAAAGTACCTTAAAAAACCACAAAAACACTCCAGAAGAGCTGTGCTTTTCCCATGATTTAGTTCACTATCGTTAAGGCCTTCTCCAGCTGAGAGGTAGCTGGCTGTAAAGTTTTGAACTCAGTGGGAGTGAGACATGATACACTTTCTAAGACAAGCATCATCAATCATTTCAATCAAGCAGATATTTTTAGATTATTAAAGACTTTGAAAGGTACACTTTCTGAGTTTCAATATTGCACCATATCTGGAAAATGACTGCATTTTTGCTACTATACCAAGCATTTTAAATATTTTCTATTTGAAGATATTAAGCACAGCATTTATCAGCTGTAAAGATCTCATAACACTGACAGAAGATGAAAGTGGACAAAATGTTTTTCAAAATACCCTTGGTGATTAATTAAAGTGAGTTGCTCAAAAGTCCAAGATCTGGAGCACAGAAAACATCAACTGATTTAGAAGCTGGCATCTAGTTCAAATGTAGTTCTAAACTATCAATAATGATTTTAGGGAGTCAGTTTTAAGCATTATAGAAAAAAAGGATTTCATATTGGCTTTGACCTTAAAATGTTTTGTGTCCTTCTCATTTAAGCTAGAACTCCTCATACTCGAAAATGGCCAGTAATTAACATTGCTACATTTCTGTTTGTTTAATGAATACAAAGACTCTGCTGTGGTCTCTGGAATTGTAAGAAGACATTTCTCTTCCAAGAAGTTTACAGTAAGAAGGCAGCACTGAAAATATTGTACACAAACCAAAGTGCTGGAGCTGGGTCACTTTATTGTCATTCTAGGTCATTCTTATTTTTTCAGGTTTCCTAAGGAATCCTGTTCTGTTTACTCGTGTGTTTGTTTTTAATAGGTGACCCTTTCACCTCATCTCATCTCAATAGTTTTGACTCCACTAGCTAATACAAGAATGAAGCTGTTGGTAGCTGGTGAGAGGTGGAAGCCACCCAGAGGACAGAGTCCTTCTCTGACCTCTCATAGACAGAAAATGTTATGAGGATGACCCTCAGCATAACCCAGAGCATTCCAGCAAAAAGGTGGCTAAGACCAGCTCAACTTCAGTCATAGCTTCAGTCAGAGTTTACATTTTTATAAATTGTTAGAGAATCAGTCTTATAAATTATGAGAGAAACTAGTTCTTCAAACATCTTACCACTATGGATTTTCTGGTGTCCAAACAGCCATACTGAAGGATTTCCAATACGTTTCAGCATTCATCAAGTTTTGATCCACAGGAGAATGCCCATGCACATTCCTGCTATAATCTTAATCCCACTGAAATCATGATCAATGAGGAAATTCAAATCTATTAGAAATCAGATTCACTTAGATTCAGCATATGCTCCAAAAACTAATTTATGGGAAGATGGGATGATTCTGAATTTGGGAAGAGCAAAGGATCACATATGGGTGAGAGCAAAGGCAATGTTGAGTGGAGTGGGAGAAGATCCAGACTTGGAGGTGGGAGAAGAGTTGTCCTAGAGTCCATGGTTCAACAAGGCTGAACCTTATGGAACACATGAGCAGAAGCCATCACTGAAACTACAAGGAGCAGGCATACAAAGGAGAAAGGGATGGCAAGAGGAGTATCATGCAAGCCAAAGAACTTTGGTTGCCTCCACATGATATTCAAAGCCACAGTTAGAAACGAAGCATGTGAAATGAGATTCACACAGCTATCTGCAAAGTTTGGCTTATCATTCCTGCCCTAGGATGGGAAAAATGAAGTTTTGGAAGGATGAGTGTTAATTAGGGGGCAGAGACTGAATATCTTTAAAGAGTTAGGTGAGACAGGGCCCATTATGGAGATGGGCTTGGCAGGAAAAACACCACACACACACATTCACCTACATACACACCCCAGATGAAGAATAAACAAGCTTTAACACTAGCCTCCATGTCTAGGAGAGGAGAAAGGACTGGATGTGGTGTTGGAAGCTGAACAAGGCAGACGGGGTGGAGAGAGTGATTTTGCCAGAAATAGAAACAGCAGACAAAACTCGGGGTTAGTTACCATCCTGTCAGTATTCAGCACAAGTGATCAAGGGGAAACATGCCTAAGAGACCACTGGAAATGCAAGACCTATGAATAGTACAGGGAGCCAAAAAAGCTACATTTGTCCAGTAAATTTCTTCCTCCTTTTTACTGAAGACAGGCCACCATGGTAAATTATCTCTTAGGGGAAACCAAGAAGCTTTAAAGTGTCAGATTCTCTAAATGCCAGAAGTCAGAAACCATCCTACTACTCTCATATGCAGTCATTCCTGCAATGCCACGACACACTGATGGGCAAAATTAACTGGCTGAAAAGATGTTGTCATCTAAAACCACATGTGACTCAGCAGTTCTTACATACTTTGTAAAACCAATGCAATGTAATTCAGTGGCTCTACAGCAAATGCCCTGTGCCCAGAGTGAGCATTCAGCAAGATCAGAAAGATTACTTGGTGAAGACAGAATGAGAACTTGCTGCAGTGAATGAAGGCTGATAAGCTGATTGTGAAAATCCAGTATTGTCTTTTAAATTCTCCTTCTCAATAATTTTATATATGGAATATCTAGATTTTTGTCTGTTTAAGTCTCCAGATTGAAAAGTAATGTGATATTTCTGGACAAGATTCTAGATGTTTTCCTCTTCTTTCAGAGAAGAATAGAACAGTGATTGGTGCAATCCAGGTTTCCCAAAATGACTCACCTAATCTGCAGTTTAAGTAAAAAATACCCCCTTCCCCAGAGGAAAAAAAAAAAGAAAAAAAAAAAAGAGAATCATGTATATAAAAATAGAGTTCTACATCCTCAGTGCTGTTATTTAGCTGAATATACTTTTCCCAGGCGCTAACATTACAGGCCAGGAGCTTTAAACACTTTGGCAGTACACAATGAAGTGAGGACATTCTGCTTTGCAACCAAGGGAAGCCTGCTCCCCTATGCCAAAGAGTTAACCTTTATTTTGTGAGAGCTATACATTTAGAAAATTTGCAACAAAAATAGTAAAGAAAGCAGCAGATGTTTGTGGGTAGAAATTAAAACTAGAATGTCAAAACTAGAATGCCAGGAATGCTAGGAAGACAAATGAAGAAAATACAGAATATGAGATGTAGACATCGTATATCTGTTTTCTAATAATATATCACCACCCCTTGGTGATTTGGAAAGCCATGACTATGATCTTCTTTTATTACCTTCATCGATTTATACTGCATCAGCTTTCCCGATGCACCGATTTCAAATTGATCAGCCAACATACATATCCTTTCATAACGTATTGAAAAACAAAGGCAAAAAATCTCTCTTCTATTTGAGGAAAAAAAAAAGAAAAAAGTATGCCCTGTCCTTTTCATCAGTGTTGCCCTTCAAATGTGCATGTCAAATGAGCTTTCTAAGTCTACAAAGGCCAAGTGTAAAAAGTGTGACTAGAGCTGTTCCCAGAGAAAGGAGCTGCAGACCAGATGTGCATCACGCCCTCTCACCAAAACCCACCCCACGGCAGAGACATTGACTGTTGTTTCACACTGGTGCACTTCCCAGCTTGTTGCTCTAAAAGGGAGCCTCTGCAGTGCCACTCTAGCTCTTGTAACATAAAATATCAGTTACGTTAACATTTTAAAGGAAAAGGCAAACAAATCTGTTGCAACTTTTGGAGCAGAGTCCAAGGCAATGAGTGATGTTATGTTTCACAGCCAACAAAGGCTAGTGCAGACAGTTTTGGATGTATTTAAGGAATAATAGGAAATTGAGACTTTTGCTCAGCTCAAGCTATTTTCTTAATAAAGTGTCACATCCTTTCTCTTACTTCTCACACAGTTTTCTCAGGAAAAATCCTTGCTTTTTGATGATCAGAAAAATAACCCCTACAGATCTTCTCCTTTACAGAGGGTAGCACTGCTGGATTTCAGTAGCAGAAGAGTAAGAAAAGGCAAAAAAAGCAGCAGTGACAGCCACTGTGCATCATTCATGTTGATAAGGCTGTGGCACCCACCATGAAAATAAAGCAGGGACTGAAGGAAGTTTTACAGCCAGTGGTTTGGCAACTATAGCAGAGCAACAATGAACAAATTCATGTGGGGGGAAAAGCCTGCGGTGGTCCTCAATCTGTTTATTATATAGACTACTTGTTAGGTCTTACTTACAGTGTGCACCAGAGAGGTTTAGTTGCTTAGCATAATTACACTGGCAAAAGTTTCCAGTGTAGCTGCTGTTTTATCACAGTACTAGTGCTCAGACGAGCATGGCATCCCATCAAAAACTGAGCAGTTCTAAGAGCCTGTATAGCTGCATCTGTATAAGCTGATCGAGCCACATGCCACTGAAACAATACAGTGTAAACTGGTCTGAAAGCCTTGTTTCAGGTACATATGGGACATGTAGCAAAGTACTCTTGTGTACACTTTTATGCTGCCTCCATCTTGAAATTACAAAAGTGATCATGAGTAGGTAATTCAGACAAAGAAAGGAAAAACATTTAAAATTTAAACCAAGTATTTTTGACTGGCCTTTTTTTTTAGTAGTTTCTGAAATTGATTCAAAGGCTGAAGTTTCCTTCAGTTAAAAAAGGGATCTTGAAAAAGAAAAATCTCTCCTCCCTCATCTTCCAAACTTGCTTTTTCTTCCTTGAAAATGTTTTATATCAAGTCAAAGTCTCTTTTTTTCTCTCTAATCCCTTCAGACCTCATAACTAAGGAGTTAGGGTCCACTGACATGGGAGCTCTTCTATAGATCTCAGTGATCAGTGGATTGGCCACTCTGTGAATATAATAATTCTGTGGGCAGGAAAGAGCCTATTAGCACTTCTTCCATCATTAACCTCTTTTCATACTCTTACTCCTTCTTTCAGGTGAACATGCACACTATATTTTATAAATACTTTCAAAATCTACAGACTTCACTTTAAAACTGAAAAAATATCTAAATCATAATAATGACCATTTCAACTTTGATAAAAAATGTCTCTAATACAAAGCCTAGATCTCATAGGCAGGACCTGAAACTGGACATCCCACAAGGAAGCGGACCCAGCTACTCAATTGCTACTGCACTTGATTCTAATCACATCTCTAAAATGTTGGTGCTTTTTTTTTTATTCTGGGAATGGGTATACAGTGTAATACATGATTTTAGAAGCAGTTTCCATTTCACAATTTCCATTTACTACAATACTGGATCAATTTAAGTATGTTCCATTAACTTCCCTTCATTACAAAGGGAATTGGTAATGTCTTGGCCACGATCACTAGAAAACACAATGTTCAAAAAAAGGGGGTTTGCTTCACCAAAGACCAAGGGCTAATTATTCTGTGGTATCTGGTTATACTTAAGGTGAGGGTACCTCCTCCTGGTATGGCCCAGAAGACAAGCCTACAAATACAAAGTTACAGAAAAAGGGATTGGATTTACAGCTTCTACTTTATGTCTAGGAGATCTAGGTAATCCCACATCTTAAAACATAATTGAGATTTTCTAAAGGTAAATATGGAATTAATACAAACAAAAGCTTTCCAGCAGCTCTCACTCCATATGTAGAGCTGCACATTGCACCAAAAAGGGATCTGATTCTAGGCTGCTATTCACCTAAACCATAACCTTGAACCAGCTGATAAAACTGAGAAGTGGAGCAGTCTAAATTGGAGATCTGTGAGAGAACATCTGGTAAGACAAGTGTTATTTCTAAAACCAAATACATTTCCATAGATTTTCACAGTCATCCCAGAAAATGAGGCCTTGGACAGATAGCTTGTGCTTTCAGTGAGTGATGCCATGAAGATAAAGTATCAAGAATAGTTTAAAGATTACAGTCACAATTTTAACAGTGCTTCCATGGTAATTAGCCTGGACAGGAAGAGACAGCAGTGCTATCTTCCTTTTCCAGTCTTCCATTGGTGTTACTTGGTGTCTGTATCTAGTATATCCCCTTCAGCTACACACTAAACCAAATTCAGATAGAGACAAGCAGAGATTCCAAGCTTCACATCTCCAAACCCAGTTCTCAGCAGCTGGGTGGTCACTGACCTGGATGCTCATTGAGTGGACCTCCTCTCCACTCTCACACCACTCATGCCCTGTCCCAAAAAAGGAGGCTACAAGACATGCTGAGCTTTGGTCTCAGTTGCAGCCGATGCCAGGAATGCAGACCGGCTCTAATAGGAGCAGGACAGAAGACAGGGATCACACAGACAAGGAAACCAAAGCCTGTTTGTTTCCATTGTTTTGTACGGTGGGCAAGATGCATGCCCTCCTCAGCTCGCTAGCATCTCAAGGAGCTAAACATAGGCACAGAAATTTTGTGTATGAAAGGGTGACATATTCCAGGTGTATCATCTGTTAGGAAAAAAAGATCTGGAAAAAACTCAAAACAATAGAAACATTTCAATAGAGTAAAGCAAGTGATTTGAACCGGAACACGCTTTCCATTCTCTTTCCCAAAGAAATTCCCCCTCTTTATCTAACACGTGTTTGCTTTGGATATCTAAACTAATACACATCAAGGGCAGAGTGTAGCCAAATGCTGTATCCTGCTGTGGCCCTTTCTGGACAATAGTGAGACACTTTATTGTACTCTAATATTGTTGTACATATCAGCACCTGTTGCATGTGCATATTTTAAGGTTTATGGTTTTATTGGTTTATTGTGAATTTCCTGCTCTTTCTTTATTGAAAGCTGATAGCTGTGATTTTTCACACGTTTTCAAAATACATGCAATGGTTATCACATTTTAGCACTTCAGGTGCAAGCAGCTTTAGCTTCCTATCTAAAAATCCTGCAGATTTTATCACCTTGCAATCCCATTTATAAGTTTAAACCACAAATACTCAGTCCAGTGTGGCTGGCTGGTTTTCCTTACAGAGATTTGAAAAGCCACTGAGCCATTCTTTGGAAATTTTCACTTTGATAAATTGTGGTATCTTTTTCCTGCTATTTTTCCTAACATAATTCGGCGCTTTTGACAAAACCAGACTTTTAAGGATGTAAGTTTGATACAATTGAACAGAAATATTGCTCTAGAATTAATTGACATTTTTGTAAATTCATTCCTATTTTAAAATAATCTGACACTGGATTAGCATAATCTAATATTTTAAATTGCTGAACTACTACCTATTCCACGATTTTCAACAATAAGATTTAGGCATTTCAGGAAAATGAAGGCTTCTATTTAATAGAAGAAGCTGAGCAGATCTATATTATTGTTAAAAATAAAGTCAGGAGTTCTGTTTTTCTGAAATGTACCATCAGGCTGTTGGCACGTTCCATGTACCCATGGCAAAAATCACTATCCAACATCTAGACATGATAAAGATAAATGCATGAACCTTTGGCATGAAATAGAAAATGGCCCCATACAGTATAATACCAAATTGTTAACAGCAAAATACCTTTATATTGTCTTCGGCTAAAATCAAACAGCATTCAGTTTATCTCAGCGGGATGTTCTAAAGGAAATGAAGCTCACTAGTGAAAGGCTAAGAAAAATACTAACCTGCCATGTCGTAGCTTCTTTTTAAATTCAAATCAGCCTTTCCACAAACATAAAATTGTAATAACACATTTACAGAGACTCCTAACTACTTGCTTCTAGAATGGCCATGGTGTCTTGAACAAAGCCTCTAGCTTCAAGCATAAGGTACTATCCTAACAGTACCAATGAGCATTTATGAGCTCTCACTGTTGGGTCCATTGGCCTCCAGGTTACTGACTGAAAGTATCTTCCCACTGCAGTTTTGATCTGAGCTAGAGCTGTTCTCAGAAAAAAAATGAAAGCGTGGGTGGAAAAAACTTATGATGAAGAAAAGTAGTCATAGCTTTGCAGTTGCTTGGATAGTAACTCACCAAGGTAAGGAGAGCCTGGAGAGAGCAGAACAAAAAATCAAACACATTAACTTATGAATGATTTCTGCTCTTCGACCAGGGTAGTCCAGAAAAGAGGAAAATAAATGAAGAAACTATGCATGGCTATGCTGAGATTTCCTGATGGCCCAGAGCAGCTGCAGCAGTACTGACTGTGACCATGAAAGTACAGCCACATACCTCCCACACTCTCCTGCACCCAAGAGAGCAGGAGAAAGGAAAGGAGCAAGTCATGCCATCATGAAGCCTTCTCACAGGCACTGCTCCTGTTGGCCGTTGGCCTGAGCTGCTTCACCAGCGTGGAAATATAGGTTATTACAAGATACATCCAACTTGCAGGCAGGAAGAGTGGGCACTCCTAAAATGACCTCTTGCCCTTTGGGGTGCTTCCTCAGACAAGATTACCACCCATGCAGCACTTTACTTTTTTTTTTTTTTTTATGCCTCTAGTCAGGGATTCAGCCATATACCGTGAGTGCAAATATTAAAGACCACAAGAAACCATACAGGAAAACCAAGAGTCCTACACTTGAAAAGGAATACTGCTGGCTGACCCAAGCAACCACTTAAAAATACAATTGGGACAGGAAAGACACAGCATGTGAGCAGACTGTCGTGAATGGCTCTATTTAATGCAGAGGAAGAACCAAAAATAGAGATTTCTAAAAAGCCAGGTCAGACATTCCCTTATAAAAAAAATCCCACAGCATGTTCCTGAGATGCCCCATACCAAATGCCAGACCAGAGCCAGCACTGCCTCTCCATCCTGTACTGCTCAAGCTCAGCTGAGTGTCTGGCAAAGAGCAGCACATGCTGCCAGGGATGATGGACTGTACAGCAGAGTAAGGTGCAAGTAGCAGCAACAGAGCTCCTGGAAGAAAGAGCAAGTTTCTGTCTATAGACAGAGAACTCAGATCAACTTACCCAAGCCCAGTGCCTATTTTCAAGAAGAAACACATTCTTTTCCTTTGACTTCACAACCTGCCCATTCTTCAGAAAGCTTTCAAAAAAGAGAAAGCCTGTGGCTGAATGGATGTGGTTTTGTTTCTTAAGCTAGCCTTTGTGTCTTTAATTCCCTTGTTTCCTTTTCAGAAAGAACCTTTTCCCCATCTTATTCAAGGCTGGAAAGCATAGGAGAACCCTTTTCTCAAACAATACTTTTGGCTAGAATACATGTATTTTGTAATTACATTTGTTTTAAATGCTGTCCAGCTAATCTGGTTGTATCCTGGGGCCATTTTCCCTAGTTTTAGCTCTGAAACAAATGATGATTTATTTTCTGGTTGTTACCTAAGTGTATATAGATGTGATCTTCCAAGAAGTCTCATTTGTCATTATTCAGGACATTTGACAATGGGGCACAAGAAACTAATCAAAGTGACTAAATGATGTCAGCTGACTACAATACTATTTTCCAAAACCTTAAAGCAGTGCTCTCTGCAGCTGTATGTAAGTAACCTTTCTGCTGGGAATTGATGTCTTCTAGGGTTTTCTGTTTTGGAGGAACATGTGTTCAGGGAGCTCACCAGCTGCCTATGGAAAACCATTTTGCTCTTAAAGCAAAACCATATGTCAGGCCAAGGTAAAGGAAGCATTTGAAAAAAAGAAAAATTTCTTAAAAAGTGATGCTGAAAACTGTCAGACAGCTAGCTAGCCATGCACCACAGGAGGTGGTAGCAGATTAGAGTCCCTCCAGAGCTACGGGGAAGCGGGGCACTCCACAAAGGGTTGAATTTCCATTCCCGACCTGTGAAGGCAGGAGGGAAAAATACGGCTACAATTAGCAGTTTGGCAGTGGCTCTGTTTTGACTGAACAAGGCCCCACGGACTTTTAAGTAACGTGCTGGCTCTGTCTGCCCACAGACAGCTTCCCTTGGTGCTGCTGACATCAGCACTTCACACTTGAGTCCATTCCTGCCCCTCAGCAGCCAGTCAGTGCTTCTCCCACAGGGCCCCATTTAGATCCAGGGGGAGCTTTGCTGAACCAACAGATTATTGCCCAGACCTGGAACCATGGGCTGCTGGTAGCCAAGAGAGGCTGAGAAACAGACACTAAGAGCCATAAAATGCTCATGAGAAGAAAGTGGAGGGAAGATGTTCTTCCAAAGACCAAGGTCTGTCAGGTTGCTATAGCACAGCCCTGTGAAACACAGTACTGAGCAGAGGATCTGAGCTTGCACCATCTTTTCAAAATAAACACATCAGTGTGCAGGTGTCCTAAGTAAATGTGGGGGCAGGAGGAGAATCCATGTTGCTATAAATTCACAAAAGAATTTGCAAAAGTACATGCAATGTCTTCTCCATTCTTCCAAGCTTGCAATGTGTGCCTGTGAAAACCATATGTGTACAGACCTTGTACACTCTGCTTATTAACCTTGCTCTTTGGTGATGATCTCAGAACAGTAAATATGGTAATTATCAGTGATTAATTATAAGACAAGGAAGTCATGCATGAATATAATCCCCCACTGCACAAAAGGGGCCAAAAGAAGAAAGAGACTGTGATGTCAGTGATGTAAGTCATATGTATGCCAATGACAGAAACAGCAACAAAAATAACTTGGCTACTGTACCTTTGTGAATGTTTATGGAACACCAGAAGTATTAGAATACAAATAACAATAATAATATCTAGATATTGCATTTTAACCTGACATCAAATAGCAACATGAAGATACTTAAGGGAAGAGTATAAAATGAGTACAATTTGTGCTACTAAAGAAATATATCTGCATGGTAGTAAAAATAGACATCTCCCACAGATACACACCCTAGCACACAACTACAAAACCCAGTATCTCCTCAGCATCGTCACTTCCTCAGCATTTCTCCATGTTCAAATAGTCCCTTTCTCACCCTACACTCCAGCAGGTCAGACTCCTCACCTAATTTTACAGTCTCCCTGTCTACACTGTTATTCCTCTTTCAGCCTGTCTCAGTGCAAAGGACAGAGGAGTCACAAGAAAGATATGTGTGCATGATCTATAACCATGCTACAGACCAAGCAGTAGAAAACAGCCATTACAAAGTCCTTCTGGCACTATCCCTGTAGCCTGAGCCTGGAGCATGTGATGCCAGGTCTGTCCAGAACAGGAAGCCTTGGAGGCTCCAACACGCCACAGAGATTTTCATTGCTAAATTCTAACAAGTTTCTTCTGAGTATAAATAAATTGCAATTTTCAACTGTTTATAACTTGGCAAAGTATGAGTGGATTTTCTCTAAAGGACCAAAAAGCACATCCCTGACATAAAGGCAGCTCCTGCGCCAAACCAAGAGCCCCTACTGCAAAGCTCCAAGGCACTTGAACTTCCCAAAGAAAAGTTCAACCAATGTTTTTTACCCTTGGAAACCAAGGCATTGTTTACCCTTTGCCTTGTTCTCATAAACAGCAGAACTCCTTTGACTGATATTTTCAGAAATAAAAACCTGCCCAAGGCATGGAAAATTTGCCTAATTGAAGTTTTGGAAAAGATGTGAAAAATAAAACCCAGAGTTTTACTGTGGGAAATAATGAGCAGCCTGGGCAATAGGGCTGCCAACCTACCTAAAATCACAGTGAAACAACTGGTATTGCAGTGGTGCTACCTCTCCCTGCTGTGGGCTCCTGCTGTCCCTGAACTCAAAACCACAGGCGCACGTGAGCAGAGGCTCCTGCAGGCAGATCACCTCTCCCAGGCCTCCTTCAGCCGTAGTGACCTGGGTGCGTGCATTCAACAGACACTGCTTTGGGAGGCGACTGTCACCCACAGCAGAGCAGCACACAACAGTGACACCAGGACTTGGCTGACAGGTTTCTTTACCATGATCCTAATATTTCAAGTCAGCAGCATGAGGCCAGGAAGGAGCTCATATGTCACTGAGGTCCTTGCACTTCCCCATAGAAGACACTCTATGCCACAAATGGTGCGTCCTGACATGACTTATAGACTAAATAGCTAAATCTCTTTCTTCCTCCAGATATCTACAAACTCTCAGGGCCATAATATACCCCATAATGTATTCCTGCAAAACCTGCAATAATTCACTTGTCATAAGACACCAGGGATGCAGGCCAACAAAAGCAGGTTTGTGTTTCATCTTACATTCTGATCTCTGAAGTTATGCTAAAAGAAAATAAATTGAAATGCAAAGGCACTTTTTTTGGAACTCGTTTGTGGTCTATTATTACAATGAGCTAAACAGGCCTGACAGAAACATGTGAACTACACAGAACAAGCTTTCATGTGAGCCAGAAGACCACTTCCACCATTTAAAAGGATGAACAAAGATCAGGACAGTGCCAAAGGGTGGCAGAAGGAAAGCGTGGACCTCAAAGAGTCAAAGAGCAAAACTCTTTACAGAAGTAATAGAAGAACCCTACTACATTGTCTGCTGTTTCCACAAAGGGCGGATTAATTTTCCTTTTCCCAGAAAAAAATCAGATCTTAGATTAAAGTCACACACTTTAATATAAAAATTAGATCACATCACAGAAAAGCAGCTCTTCCATATCAAACAAAAATGCACTTGAGAAAACATATGGAGGGAACAAGCCAGCATAATCTGTTCGTGTTTACTTATCTTGGCAAACTGGGGAAGAAACATAGTATTTATAATAATTTGTACTTTATTGTGGTGTTTTACTTTGAATCCCAGATTACAACCATGCTTTTTACAAGTTAGCGATCTGCTGAATTCCTGGTTACATCTACCTTCCTTTGTACCTTACTTTTCATCTGTGTTTCTTTGGTTCAGGTACATATTTTGTAAATCTCTCTTTTTTCCCCATTTTTTCCCCTCTTTTTTTTTTTA
>VWZY01007448.1:0-78909 GCA_013399075.1 Chloroceryle aenea | reverse complement strand
TTTTTTTTTTTTTGTGGGGGGGGGGGGTGTTGTTTGTTTGTTTGGTTGTTGTTGTTGTTTTTTGATGGATTTTTTAGCATGAAGTTAGTTTCAACCAGAAATTAACTTCAACATGGAATTCATTTCATGCTGGGAGTAATGAGTGAATGCTGTTGGAGACTCATCTCTAGCAAGTGCTGAAGAGGTGTTCCAGCCTGTTAGCAAGGGCTGTCTTCTGAACTAGCTGGAGGAGTTGCATTTACCTTTCTATTTAGACAGGCAGGTTCATGCCTAATTTCAATGTGTCGCAATAGCCACATAAACTAATCCAGAATGCACCTAACAATCAACAGAAGCAGCTACCAAGGAAAGACATACATCAAGGTCAACAAATAGACATGCATGGCATCTATAAAATTATAGCAGGATGGCAGCAAACCTTGTCTACCTATGGTGGCAGGAAATTTTTCACTCATTCTCCTGGCAGGCTTAAAGAGTTGCCTAAGAAAGCTATTTCCAGCCATGTGTCTGAGAGCACCCATGAAGTCCCATACACATGAAGGTATCCAAGAAAACACATCATGCAGCCTCTTCAGGGAACGTGATAGATAGACATGGTCAGTTCTTTGATGCATTTATTCCCCAGCCTACATATTTGTCTTCCCTCTTTCACCTTTAGCCACAATGAGAGATAGATATATATATATGTACTTCTACCCTCATTGTCTTCTTAAAACTAGTGGCTGATTTACTGTCTAGATAGGAATTCAGGTCACAACTGGGATATTTATACAAAGTTGTCAGCACATGCAAAATGAATGGGTTTCTTTAATGCCTTCACTTCCCTTAGGTTTCTTTAATTCACAAAAGGTTTGCCTGCTCCTCTCTGCAGCTGTAGCATTGTAAGGTTTGAGGAAATAATATTTTAACATTATCAGGAATTTTTAACTCCATTAGGTCCCAACATAATGCAAAGACGTTGCAGGGGCAAAATTTACAGTTTTGTCATCACTGGTCTCCTTGATGGCATGCAGGAAATCTTTATGCATACCTTTCTCATTCCACAATTTAATTATAGCTGACATAATTAAATCCTATAGCTACACTGATCAGTGCATGTTCTGCATAATGGAATTTATAATAAGTGCAAATATTACAAGATACAATTAAATCTTGTCTGTTGAACAACATCATGTGGATAAATTTTACATATTTGTCAACAGAGATAAAGGAGATGTGATCTTCTATACACAGAGACATAAAGGTGAAGTTTAGAATTTTGTCTCAGGTACAAAATGGTCCGGAGAAAGAAAGTGACATTCACATTCAAGCCTAGATTTTGGTCTGAGTCAGTTACTGTTCTTTTTGCAATCGCAGCAGAATTTTTTTTCCTCCATTATCCCTGGGGACTGGCTAGAATTTCAACACAGCAACAGCTACTGGCAGCATTATTTTCCTGGGCTGATTTTGCATGTGCTTTTTAAAAATCTGACATCCCTTTAATAGCAACTTCAGAGGAAGTTGGGGCATGAAACTCAGGGCTTTACATTATTTTTCCATTTTTCATATTTACACTTAGAAGACCAACAGCAATAAGGAGTCTATTAATTTGCTGGCTATTATACATATACAATATCTGAAGATACAGAAGAAAGAGAAGACTGGAAGTTTAGTGCTAAACAAGACATGTACATTGTCTCTGGGCAGCACATCATGTAATATGACATATGAGTTTAGTTAAGAATTATTTTGTTCCTACAGATGCACCTCTACCATGAACACATGTTGGGGTACAGAAAGTTTTAGGGGACAGTCCTTCAGAAGCTGGCTCTCATAAAAGTAGCTTCATGGGATTCAGGGGTAGTCTTGCAACTACTGAGACTCTTACTAAACATGATGATAAAGGAGATAGACACCCACATTTGGATTTATATTTATGCAAGCTTGTTATTCCCCCAGCCTTTTCCAGAAAATTACAAATTGTTGCGGTTATCTTCCATCTAAGGGGTTTCAGGCTTTTTGAGTTGGTTTGGAAAAAAATGTACAATATATAAAGTGTGTCTCTCCTCTTGAAAGAGATCACCCTCTTACTGACATCTTTTAACTAGTTGTGCTTACCGAATACATTCAAATTCCATTCTGGCCACTTAAGGACTTATAACACATTTTTAGTCTTCTCCATTTGTGCCGTCCTTCAGACAAAGAATCATGGCAAGAATCTAATTTGCAACTCGAAGAGCTGGAGTATGTTCTTCCTAGATATCCTTAATAGATCTTCTTAACAGGGTAAAATATCACCCAAAAGGTGCCTCTAACTTCCAAAACTTTCTTATGAATAGTAATACACAAACCAGTTCATTTCTGGTTTAGTCAGGTTAGTTTTGCACAATTAAGAACTAGCTAGGAGAAACAAAAGGTTTTACATACAAATGAAAAAAATATGCACATATATGTGCATGTCTATACAAAAGTATACATACACCCACACACTAGAAAGATGCCATTTAACTTCTAAGAGATGATTTTCAGAAAGAGACCTCACATAATCATCTGCCAACTGGATCTAGCTCCTAATAAAAGGTTCAGAGCACTGTCCTCACCGATTAAAAACTCCCAAAAAGAAACATCTGGTTTACTGCAAAGGACATCCAAATGCAACAGCTTATATCCTGCCCAGAACACTGCTGCTGGTTAGGATTCAATGGGTATTGTGGCACAAAAGAAGAAAATCTTCGTTTCCCACATCATCATCATGAAATAATAAAAATCTTCAGAGGCAAATCAGGGCTTGCAGGAATAGAAGCAATTCTACCATGTCACAGAAACAAGTTTAGCACAGGTTAAAACTGAGTTGGGTTTGTTTAATGTATAAAGAAAAAAAATCCACATTTTGAAGCTTTCTCTTTTAAACTATACTGAACATCTCCCTGCAAACTCATCATATACTACACTTGTTCTGAAAAGGAGACATTCACATTGCAGAATTTAGGTATCTAAACTGGAAAACCTCAAAATGCATAAGGTGTGAATGTGCAAATGGAAAGTGAGAGGCATCTCCAGGTGGTATTTCTGGGCACCTCAATTAAATGCCTAAAATCTGATTGCAAATTCCCTCCCCAGACACCTCTGTGTAAAACTGCATTTCTAAATACATTGTTGCAAAGCTAGTGCAGGTTTCTTATTAAAAAACCTGTATAATGGGGAAGAAATCTTCCAGCAAAATGTTATAACAGAAGGACCACGACATTTTTATTAAAATTATATTAGTAAAGTAATAATGTAGGCAAGAAATGAAAAGAAGGAATAAATTATTCAGCCACTGTAAATCGTCCATAAGGTTTCTTTTCATATAACAATTCCAGGTAGAAAAAAAAATGAGCCTATCTGGAGATCACAGGAGAGAGAAGACTGCATTTTCTGTATTGTATTATTATCACATACAATTGCTAATCAGACAGCAAACATTCTGGACTGAAAATTTTATTCAACCTCAAACTTGCTCACAACTCAAGAGCTTTCTCTAACAGTCCCTTGGCTTAGCAATATATCCATCTATCCTGGAATAAATTTCTTTTCTTCAACTGATCCGAGCTGGGTTTTATTTTTAAGAAGATGTAACTTAGAGTGACACTGACACCAAGTGACTCCAGTTTCCCTTGTGTGTTATGCACAAGTTAATAATGTCTTTCACCTCTGTGCGGTAGAAGAGATAACTGTTTGGTTGCTGCTTGTAGCTATGCTGTGTACTGCAATACATGAGGGATAGGAAAAGGTAGTGTTTCCTCTCTCTGTTTTTTTGTGCATGATAGAGGGTAGAAGAGTTCATGAGGAAAAGAAGAAACAACAACAACAAAAAATGCCAAACTCAAAATGAGGGAGAGAAGCTTTAAGACAACTCTTCTGCCCTAAAACACAGCTACAAATGTCACTGCATGAGTCAACATTTCCATGTAGATACTGCACAGTGCCTCACACACAGAGTTTTCAGGTAAGGATTAAATGTGACTATTCTGAGGTTGGCTGTGCCCTGACATCATCACTTCACCGATGAAAAGAAAGCCCAAGGAGGAGCCACTGGGGCATTAACTCCAAGGTGGTTGAGATTTACTCTGTGATTACCTGAAATTTAGACACTGTAAGAATCACCAGTTCTAGGCCATGTTTTTGCGGTGGTACTTGTTCTCCTGTGCTAATTTACAGCCAGTCAATAGCAGTCTCCAGGCTCCTGTGGGAAAGAAGGGTCCCTGCAGAGGCGTCAGAGATGCGCGTCCCTCCTGCCGGTTGGTGGCTGTACGGCTGAAGGTGTGAGAAAGCCTCCTCTGCCTTCACACTTCCCCCAGCACCAGCTGTTCTACGTCTGAATGTAAAGGCAATTTATGATGTTAAATCATCTGTTTTATAGGGCTAGATCAAAACTACACCTTCCAGTAGAAGAATAAGGGCCCCTACTATGTATTGTCCCCGACTCACCATTATGTCACAAGTCTACAAGATTTAAAAATTTTCCTAACTCTGGACTCACAGAGCATCTAGGAATTTCAGATTTTGTTACAAAATGTAAATCTCTAAACTCATGGTGAAGAGTACTCCTTTCAAAGGTTCAGAAATAGAACAAAAATTATGAAAACCTTTAAAAAATAGTTTTGCAACAATCAATCTTCAAATCTCAGATGCCCACAATATAACTGAAACTGCTTCAGATCTTAAAATCCTTTTAAGAATATTTAAATTTGACCTGTGTTAATCTAATCAACTTTTTTAGCAGTTATTGATACAGAGGGGAAATACATATTGGCTTTTTAAAAACAGCCTGTATTCAACTCATGTTCCACTTCTTAATATTGCTACTGGGACATACATGCAGCAATTCATAGATAAAAAGGAAGTATTCAGGCAGAAATTCAAGATATGGAGTAAACTGGATGTCTCTATACACTTATTCCTCAGACTCTTTCTTTCTGGTCTAATATCCCTCTAATTTTCCTGGCACTGTTCCTGTCAAAGGCCACAGTCTAATCTTTTCAATACTGAATACTGAACACATCCCTAGGAAGAATCAAGAGTTTAGAAATATGGAACTGCTTCAGAAATCTTCATGTTTGACAAGTGATATACTATTTTCCCTTTGGAACGTGCTTTTCTCCCAGAGGGAGGTGCACACATTAGCATATAAAAATCAATACTATGAGTATGAACTTCTGTGCAGTTTCCAAAGGGGATTTTATCCTGTAAAGTATTCAGATACAAATGAATTTATGAGCAAAACAGTGACCTGCCTACTCACATTATATACAACATGTAAAGATAATTTTCAAAACCCATTTGTGCATTGAATTGCAGCCAGCTATACAAACCCAACTCTACAGCTGCATCAGTGAAGCATCGGAACAGTAGCCATAAAAGACAAATTCTTCTCTTAAGGCTGAACTGTGCTGTGGAGATAGGGACACTATTTTAGGTGAATTTGTGTATACTTCATTGTAATTTTGTAGGGTTTAGCCATTATTCTTCATATTAAACACTTCAAATAGGCAGAGATTTTATCTTGTTGAACTAAGAATTTAGGATGTTCCTATACAGAGGAACATCGTATCTGATGTTTACTGCACATGCCCAAGCATCCCAGCCACAACCATTTTCTTTTCTGCTGAAGCAGACCCAACCCATTTAACTTCCACAAAATTTCCACTACAGTTGCCTAAAACTCAGAGACTGCCTTTATCCAAAGAACACAAACTTCCAGCACTCTTGATGAGAAGGATTTGCTGATGAGACTAAAAGCAATTGCTGGTTTTTCAGGGTGGCATAAGTCTTGACAAAAAGTTTATTTCCATTTTCCTCTGGGGAAAATGAGAGGAGAGTCTGACCCAACAGTATATTTACTATTTCATGCAAACAAAAATAAACTCAAATGTCTAATTATTTTCCTTGGGCCCTGTCCAAAGCGTTATGCAAGTGCTTAAGCAGCAAACAGCTACAGCTTCCTCTCCAGTTGAACCATGTAGTTTTTCTGACATCTAGTGGTCTGCAACTGTGGGGTTTCTTTTCTTCATAAACAACAACATGTTTAGAATCATGTTACTTCCTCCTAGGAATTTCTGACGGGATGAGACCCTCAAAAAAGCAAATTATATAGGATAACCCTTGCCAGCCTCCCTACATTCCCCACTGAAGAATGCATCTTCTGCAACATGTACTGAAGAGCCACAGGACACAGCACCAAATCCAGAAGAGGCAAGGGATCATTCTACAGGCTTTATGAATGTTTTCCTTCCAAATATAAGCTCTAACATGGCTCGCAGGCTTCTCCCTTCACTTTTAAGAGCAGCTGCAGAAAGTCGCTGCAAGCAGCTCACTTGAAAAGCTGTGCTATTTTTCTGGAGAATTTTTCCTTAGCTGCTGCTGGATGCTTAAGAGGAAGAGACAAATCCTTTCCAGAACTGGCTCCGTGTGAGTTCTAGGCCTTCTAAATAAAGTGCAAGTGTTGCAAAGAAGTAGATTTTCCTTTCTCTTGGAAGCACATCTTAAGGCAGCATCTGGTCATTTTAAAATAGGACTGTTAATTATTCCTTGGGTTCTTAAATCTCAGTAAATGCCCAGACATCTTAAAAACTGAACTACTGAAATGCAGCCCACTTGAAATTCTTGGATTAATTTACTGTATCAACAAAAGTTGCATGGGGGAATGTGGAAACTAACACAAAGAAATTCTTCATCTTTAAGATTTAACATCCTGTATTCCACATGTTTCTCATGGTTTGGACCCACTGACTTCACTGGGACTATACATACATGAGTAAATAATGCTGCATTAGAGGAGCAGGCCTGTAGAGCAAAATAACTGGCACCGAGGATACGACATCCATACAGCACCCGGTTCAGGGACAGGACCACCTCAGAGAAGGTCTATCAGGTCAGCTGCATGGACAGGACAGACTCCAGTGGCTGCAGCACAAAAAGTGCTCCCCAGTACACACATTCCCATTCCTTCTCCCCAAAGGGATGCAGTTTGCATACTCTAAGGCTAAAATGGTAATGTAGTTGTAATTTAGTCTAGCTTCTTTATGCATGAGCACTTCTCTTCCCTGAACATCACTCATCTGCTTCTGACATGCAAGCAGGCTGAGCCAGCTGTGTTCCTGTGCATTGCTTGCCTGCATCTGGTCACAAAAGGTCCTAGCAGCTGCAGTCATCTCATTCACATGCCTGTGCTTCTGCCTCAGTACTGACCTGCTCTGTAAAATGCTTTAAGTTCTGATTAAAAAAATGTCAGACTGAAGCTGTAGGTCTCCCTACAGAAACAGATATAGACAAAAGTTATCCCTTCCATCAGGAAAAAAAAGCACTGTGGGTAAAGACTGAAAGACAAAAGTGACTGTGAGACTGAACACTTCCCCATTATGTACATGACTGCCAAGTAGTAAGATAGTGACTTTGAATCCTCTGAGCTAACAACAGGAAAACTAGAGCTCAGCTTTACATACACTCATGTCTCCATGTGCCTCTCCTATACTCCCTAATGACTGTTGCTGGGATGGGGCTCTGCCTTTCTATATTCCGTTCCTCTCTTCCTGCCCTTTTCTACCAGCTTCACACCACTGAGCTTCCTTCACAGAATAAAAAGACAGAGAAGTAATTTGCTCCTCTATTACTGAGTTACAGCTCACAAATAAGTACTTTTAGGCAGAACTAAAGATATATTCTGGTTTTCTTACTCATAAGCAGTCCCCTTGCAGTCAACAGAATTGTTAATGCAAAATATTTACAAGATATAGAGGTAGAAATAAAGTCTTAGCCTTTAAACAATCTCAATTTCTCCATTTCTGATGTTGGCTCATAGTTTTGCACATAACTAACATAGTTTTTATTTTTCTTTGTCTTAACACACAAATACATGGCAAATGCATATTAGGATTGGTGGTTTGTTGTTTTGGGTTTTTTTCCCTAAACCAATATTCTGTTTACATTATCACTCTTTTATAATCTGAGAAAACTTTCCACCCATAGGCAACTCTGAAGTGCCTGACAGACTCCCAACAGTATTTAGAAAGATTTTTTCAGAGGAGTAATGCTGATGTGAGGGTTGCAACAGGACAGAGTAGCAAGAATTGCCTTCTTTGTAAAGAGGTGATGATTTAAAGGCACCATTTTGGCTTATGCAAAGCGCAGGAGAGTTCCCATCATCATCCCATCCTCCAACAAGATGTACAGACGGTGCAGAGGGAATTACAAAGCTTAAGAATTCAGACAGTGTTGTTCACATTAAATAAAGAACATACAGTACTTCACAGTGTGCAGGAGAAGAAATCTTCCTTCCAAAAGAGACCTGTCACCTTGACAAAGATATATTGTCTGTATCGCATGAATGTCTGCAACACCACTTAAATACAGAACATATAATGAGTCCTGCAGTTATACTGGAGGAAACATCCTGGTTTATTTTTCATATAAGGCCTGATTCTGCTCTGCCTTGTATTAGTTCAAGGCAGTAGTCACTCCCTTGAAGTCCTTGGTGTTAAAGAGACATTTTCAAGACATGAGCTTCAACGGTTTTCTTCAAAACAAAAAAGCCAAACCTTCAGCCCCTCCAGTTCAGCTTCCTTTCAGTGAGAGTCACAGTTACCACTTGGGTTTGAACATCCTCATGGGCAACTATAAAACCCTCTGCAGTCAGTGTGGCTATCCCAATTCTTGACAGCAAGCAATTAATGTATGCTCCAAGCTGTGACTAAAGTACCTTACATACAAACAGGAAAACAAGAACTATCTTCCCCCCATTTTCAAAACAGTACTGACTACTTTTGTGATCTTCTATGACTGTACTAGTATTCTGTCCAACCAAGTACACTTGTAAATAGATCAACAATGAACACCACAGCTTGGAAGTGGCAATAGGATAGAAATGTTAAGCAATTTCATCCATAGAAAGAGGGCATGCATGAAAAAAGAATGCTGTTTTGTTCTAAACCTTGTATCCAAGAATACAGAGCAAGGTTCTTCAAAGTGTTTGGTACCCTTAGCTCTTGTTTGCCTAAATGGGATCTGAATGTGCTCAGGATTTATGCATGGCCCTTCCCTAAAGCATCAGCACAGTCTTTGCAAGAGAATGAAAGTTAAAAGCCCACCTGACTGCTAAAACCACAGTGCCAAGAAATATGCCTTTCATTAGTTTTGAGACTGTGAAATGACACTATTTGAAATGGACAGGAAATTTAAATACTTTTTCCAAATAATTTTTTTTTCTTTAGTATCCTACTGAGAACAATTTAACCTCAGATGCTGGAAAAATCCACGCTTTATTACAAACTGGGAATTTTCTTTGTGTGATGAGTTGCTTTTGCACACATTAACTGAGATTTCATGATTCCCAGTGTAGCAATTGGGTTAAGCAAGCACCTGCACTGCAAGAGCTCCAAACCTGACCAGAGCAATTCATGCTTATTTGTTGGGTATTGACAGTTAGTTGAAGCACAGACTGTGGGATAATCAATTCCACATAGCCCTGATCCCACTTTTTAAGGACCCAGGTATTATTTAAAGTTTGTATTTACACTATTTGGGCGTTAGGAGTCAAAAGGCTTACATGGTCAGATATAAAGTCAACCCATTATGCCTTTTAGTAAATTCTTGTAAACACTGGACAAACAACAAAATAACTAAACCCTGTCCCAGTGTAAGATCACTAAAATTATAGTACATATTTAAAATTTTCAACCTCTTCTTGCAACACATACCATTTGCAGCAGGTCTGTCCCTGGTGTAGCATAATTCAGCTGTGGTGTAAATAAGATAAACATCTTTAACTTCACCCAGGATCTGCTTACACTGGCACTAAATTTCCCCTGTGAATTCCTGTGTGTTTATGGGCATTATGGTAGACCAGGATGACAAAGACACATATCTCAATGTTGCAGTTAGATCAGAACAAACATATTTATCATGATACAGAAAATTAGGTATTACTAAATACCATGATGTGCGGGAGAGAAAGAGACATTTCAGAAAGACTTCTAGCGATAGGACAAGGTGTGATGTCTTCAAACTGGAAGAGGGTAGATTTAGATTAGAAATTAGGAAGAATTTCTTCACTCTGAGGGTGGTGAGACACTAGAACGGGNGTACACTTGTAAATAGATCAACAATGAACACCACAGCTTGGAAGTGGCAATAGGATAGAAATGTTAAGCAATTTCATCCATAGAAAGAGGGCATGCATGAAAAAAGAATGCTGTTTTGTTCTAAACCTTGTATCCAAGAATACAGAGCAAGGTTCTTCAAAGTGTTTGGTACCCTTAGCTCTTGTTTGCCTAAATGGGATCTGAATGTGCTCAGGATTTATGCATGGCCCTTCCCTAAAGCATCAGCACAGTCTTTGCAAGAGAATGAAAGTTAAAAGCCCACCTGACTGCTAAAACCACAGTGCCAAGAAATATGCCTTTCATTAGTTTTGAGACTGTGAAATGACACTATTTGAAATGGACAGGAAATTTAAATACTTTTTCCAAATAATTTTTTTTTCTTTAGTATCCTACTGAGAACAATTTAACCTCAGATGCTGGAAAAATCCACGCTTTATTACAAACTGGGAATTTTCTTTGTGTGATGAGTTGCTTTTGCACACATTAACTGAGATTTCATGATTCCCAGTGTAGCAATTGGGTTAAGCAAGCACCTGCACTGCAAGAGCTCCAAACCTGACCAGAGCAATTCATGCTTATTTGTTGGGTATTGACAGTTAGTTGAAGCACAGACTGTGGGATAATCAATTCCACATAGCCCTGATCCCACTTTTTAAGGACCCAGGTATTATTTAAAGTTTGTATTTACACTATTTGGGCGTTAGGAGTCAAAAGGCTTACATGGTCAGATATAAAGTCAACCCATTATGCCTTTTAGTAAATTCTTGTAAACACTGGACAAACAACAAAATAACTAAACCCTGTCCCAGTGTAAGATCACTAAAATTATAGTACATATTTAAAATTTTCAACCTCTTCTTGCAACACATACCATTTGCAGCAGGTCTGTCCCTGGTGTAGCATAATTCAGCTGTGGTGTAAATAAGATAAACATCTTTAACTTCACCCAGGATCTGCTTACACTGGCACTAAATTTCCCCTGTGAATTCCTGTGTGTTTATGGGCATTATGGTAGACCAGGATGACAAAGACACATATCTCAATGTTGCAGTTAGATCAGAACAAACATATTTATCATGATACAGAAAATTAGGTATTACTAAATACCATGATGTGCGGGAGAGAAAGAGACATTTCAGAAAGACTTCTAGCGATAGGACAAGGTGTGATGTCTTCAAACTGGAAGAGGGTAGATTTAGATTAGAAATTAGGAAGAATTTCTTCACTCTGAGGGTGGTGAGACACTAGAACGGGTTGCACAGGGAAGTTGTGGATGTATTCAAGAATAGCTTGGATGGGGCTTTGAGCAACCTGCTCTAGTGGGAAGTGTCCCTGCCTGTGGCAGGGGGTTTGAGCTAGAAGACCTCTAAAGTCCCCTCCAACTCAAACCATTCTGTGATACCAAAAGAAGCATCAAAGAGCGTATTAGCACATTCCTGCCAGTGAAATCATGTCAGGATTCCCACTGTGTGGAAACAGAAGTCTCTTGGCATTTCAGACATTTGTGTTTGCTTCTTCTGTGCAACTCTGTTAGCACAAACAAAAAGCACAGTGACCCAAAACATGTCACGTCCACTGAGAACAAGTGGTTTGTTGGAGCACTGTACATCTACCTAGATACCAGTTCTTCCTCCATTGAGCAGCAAAGAAGATTCACACTCAAGGACATAAAATCTTCACTTGCTTTTCTTTGATCAGCTGTAGCAGGAACAAAATCTGCTACCACTATAGATTAAGTAATGACTTTGCTAAGAAGATAGCAAAGAAGATACAAAACCTGCTACTGCCAGAGAGTAAGAAATAACTTTGCTAAGAAGAGATCTGTGGCCTATTACCAGCAGACTGGTGATGTTGCTACAGTGACCATATACTCAGTGTCACAGGCTAACAAGAATGGGCAAGACTCATTTTTCATCAGGGCAGCCCTGATAAGATCCACCCTGTTCCTCAACACTTTAACCTTAAAGGCATCTTGGACAATAGCACAAAGACTGTTTTCTATCCTCAGTCTTGTTTTCAGTCAGTCATATCCCCTAGTAAATAATCCCTGGGTTACATTCCAAAAAACACAGATGAATGTTAGAATGGGCTCTGGATAACATATTACCTAATGCTGTTCAAGACTAGGAGAATTACCTGCTGGAAATTATCTTGTTCTTAATGAATACCACAAGGTTTCTGCTAAACAGACGTTCTTAGCCAGTCTAGAGAGATTCTACCTTGGATCACGATTAATTGCTTGGATTTCATAAGGTGCACCAGATGTCAGGGTCAGCAAGTCCTCTCGTTGCTCCAGGAAAACTGCCAAAAATATTGGCTGGCTATATTCCAGGGGTCTGACTTCATGCAGCAGCAGGATAACAGTCACCAGTCCTCCTGTAAAGGTTTTAATTTCAATTCTTTTTTTTTAAATGGTGAGAAACTATAGATAAACAGGAAACTGAAGAGTTTTTTGTGCCTAGAAAGATACACACCTACAAAAAATAATTCAAGCATGGCAAAGGATATTTAAGATCCTTCAGATGAGATATAGCATAAACACTGACCATGAAGAAAACCAGACTGGATAGCGAAGAAGATGGTTTAATTACTCCAAATCAGACATGAATTAGAGCCTTTGACTGTCTTTTGTCTGCCTGGAGAGTTCATTTCTGAAATCCCAGTATAAATTATTGTATCCCATTAACTGTAAGATCTCCTGCTGCCTAAGGTCAGCTCTCATCACACTGGCAAGTCTCTCTGGGAGAGCCCACCTGGGCTGCTGGGAGAAAGCTGCCCACCCTTTCCATCTCAGCAAATGGTGGTGGCGGCTGAAAGCTGAGAGGCAGAAATGCAGCTAGGAATTTATGGCAACAGAAAGATGTGTTCTGTTTGCCTTCTTTACCTAAGGATAAGGTTTTTTGTTTTTTTTTTCACTTTTATGGTTCAAAATTAGGTGGTTTATGTCTAACTGCTCCCCAAAGTTTGTTACTGACATTTCTGGAGGTGGATACAGATTCAGTCCAATCTGTCTTTTCTTGTACCAAATTAAAGCTGCAAGAACCAGCTCAATGTCGTGCTTTGGAGGGCAGAAAGAGTTTAACTAGGGTAAAAAGGAGAGCAGGATTTGGTTAGATAAAAATGTAGGGGACACAAGCAGCATCCAAGGCAGGTGTAGAGAACTAAGCAAAATTAATGATTTTTATCATTGCATAGTGACAACTTCTTACAACAGAATAAGAAAGCCTATGAGGAAGAAGGGCTGGAAGAGAAGGGTGCAGAGGGCTGCTGCTATGGCTGCTAAGTCTTTTTTGCAGTGGTTTAAAATGGTTTACCTTGGATTAAAACCAATGCAAAGGGTAACTAGAGACCACATCCACATGCACGCTCCTGAGAGCTGAACTCTAGCTAGACAGCTCTGTCCAGATGAGATAAAATGTTCCTCCCAGACCTCCTGGTATTTTTTAGCTCATGAGTTTGTCTTTGGAACTTCAGGCTGGTTTACCCCTGGAGAGCTTCAACCATCTGTAAGTAAGTTTGTCACTGGAGAATTTGCTGTAGGTAAAACAAAGGGGAAAAGATTCTTGGAGAAAAGTAGAAATGCCCTCACTGGAGAGCTTACTTTCACCGTAGAAAAGTCATCCATTTCCTCTAATGTTCATGACTCATTTACTGGACTGAATTATTTTTAGTTTAGGTGGTTGTTAAAGATGGGATTATAAGAAGTAAATGTATGCCTGAGTGCTATTCCAACCACTTTTCCTTGACACTGTGAATTGATATTGCAGATATCATTAGATGGTTTGTACTCTGTGGGGTAGAGAGGTCTGTTAATAAAAATATGCTTTATACACAGCCTTCATCTTAGCCTCTTTTGGCTCATTTATGGTTGACTTTAAGGTATTTAATTTTTTGAAAAACATTCAGAAATATCCATTGCCTTTTCAGCTGAAACAGGAACCTTCTGTAAATTAGGTCTCTAAGAAAGAAGATGCCAAGGGAATTGAGTATTTCATTCTGAAGTTACCCAGACATATTAAGCCTGTCTGTATATTTCAGCAAATATCAGCTGATAGGTTAGTGTGGAAGGGCCAAAAAAAATTAAAGGCAGTAATCTACCCCTTTAAAAAGGTAAGCAGCACTTAACTGTACTAAAGGATTGCACTCCAATTTATGATTCAGAATTTTTATCCATTTCATAATGGGTTTACTGTAGGTTTTCAGTATGTTTAGACTGGTGGTCAGAAAAATAAGTAGAAATATTTATATGTGTGTGGTTAACTTGAATTCCTAGCATCATGTCTTTCCACTAATTCTTGCTGTCAACACTTTACCTCATACTTGTTTGCTGTTCAATCAATCGTTGTAATGCCAAATAAAAATGGAATAAATTCTAGATGGCATCTAAGACATTGCTCATGGTTTAAGGGAATTGGCTGATCTCTCAGTTTTGGGGGGAACATAAATCAAATTGATTAACCTATAGGAATATGTTATTGCTTAACTTCCATCAGGAAGGACAATTGCATAATTAACACTAATGGGCTATTTTATGGAGTTGTGTTCTCATTCCTATAAATAAGATTACAAATGCACTCAATACAAAAAATTTAACGTTGCTCTCAAAGCTGCATCTCTGTAACGACTGCCTATGACTGAAGCATACAGTGCCTCCATGGACCACCTTTGATACTTCATTGATCGCAAGCCCACGACTGACAGACAATAATTCTGGTCTAGTCCACATTCCTGTCCCAAGACAAAACCAACTGCATCTGCACCGTTTCCCACCTTGGTGCAAATATCCTATTTGTTGACCAATGATTTCATGTAACATTAGCGTGTGTATAAATATTTGTGCTAATACCCTTCAGAAGGCTGAGATCTCTTCTTCTATAGGGCAGGACCAGCACTTGCACCTGCAAGTCATTTGGGTATCTCCTGCTGGATTCCTCAATAACTTCAAGAAGCTCAAGAGGCATCATTCTTTCTTCCTATGGCAGTCATCAATCAGCCTGCTGTCAAGATCAATACCAATAGTATCTCTAGTGCTGTAATTATTTGAATGGATATTCTGTTGAATTTCTGGATGAAACTGCAACATGAAATCATGCATGTTTAATGAACTAACATGGATCATAAATCTCAGATTTAGAAATACAGTGTTGAGTTTCTAGACTTGAGAAACATTTTATACAGGACACATTCAGGTTACCGTGCAGTCCTAACCCTTAAAACCTGAGCTAGTTTGTGCCTGGGCAGAAAGAGTATTCCTTTTTCACATCTATGGAACTTCAAGGCAATCAGCATTGTTCAAGCTTACTTTCAAAATATTCTTAGGTTGGTAATTCTTTGAAAATAAAACGAGGTGTGATAGAAGGAGGTTGTAGTAGAAATTTGAATAGAATCTTAACTAAAATGTCTACTAACAAATGATTAACCCCATAGTGAGGAATAAAATGCAGTGGCACATTCTCTCAGTGGCAACAAAAACTGAAGTAATATTTTTAAAATCTGATAGAACACTGTCATCTGGTGGCAATTTGAAGAGAGTACAAACAGACTTTAAGCTGGTTTTTGTTCTACAGGCTTCTTCCATTTGAAGAGGTTTATTTTAATAATCAATTAATTTGTTTCAAATTATCTAGAATTCATCCCAAGTTCTGGATTGGTCACATCACAAAGGAAGCTTGGTATCACAGATCCTGCTAGTTAAGCCAGAAATAAGTTACCACAAATTCCAATTTACTTTGGAAACAATTCCATAATATTTCGATTCTGCAGACTGTCACAGGCTCCTGCAGCAACTCAGCCAAGACTTCCTACTGGGCACGGAGACAATTGTGCAGAAAGTTCAGAGGAAGATGTGGAAGTGATTAGAACCCTAACAAAATGAAAAAATTGCATGCTACATGCAGGCTGTATCTTACTTAGCAAACTGCTGTGCAGGCATCTGTCTTAACAATTCAATCAATACGTGTGACTGGGAAAACTCATAAATATTTTTAACCAAGAAAAAACAGCACAGCCATTTAAGTTTTCTAATGGCAGGGAGACACTATTGTTGGAAATATTTCTGGTTTCTAGTTTCAGAGAATTATTTGTCAGGGGGAAATCAGTAAGTCTTCATTATGATGTCAGCAGAGAAATTTATGATAAATACCTGTTGTAAAGAGAAAACCTAGGGCTGTACAGTGACCAATGCCACAGCCCACAAGAACAATGTGGGAGCCTGGCAAAGTCAGTTTTAGGTCCATAATTTGGACAGAAATATGTACAGAGTCTTACAGATATGCTCCCATCAGCAACAGCTTGCTACCAGGAGCAGCCACTTCTGACTGTGTTCAGACTTAGAAAGGGGCTCAGCCTCTCTTCAGCCTCTCTCTGAGGCTGTCATTGTCCCTGGTGCACATTACTCAGGGACCAGCCAGCAGGCCAATTAGGAAACCAGTAGTTTTCTGCCCCCGGGCCACTGCTAAAATCCTAGTGTGTAGGATCCTAGCAAGTTATAGGACTTACTGATGCCTTTTATAATGTTTATTGAAGGAACTCAGCAACAGATATAAAGCAATAATACAGGGCAAGAGGTAATGGCTGTCACTGAAGGATCCAGACTGATGTGCCTGCTCTGAATGCATCACAAAAACAAAGCATACTTGCAGCTCTGACAGAATACAAGTGCAGCTAAATTCAACTGCAAATGGAAAAAGAAACCACATATTGAAGAGCAATAACACATACACCGGACAAGGAGCAGCAGAATAAACGGGGACAGACATCCAGCTGTGCTGAGTAGGGAGATGGAAAAGGACCAGGATGAAAGACCTTCAAGCCAGCCAATTCTGTAATAAAAAAAATCATTTGAGAACTTAAAGGAATGATACACTATTACTTGTAGATTTATTAAAACAAGCCTCAGTTCTAAGCATTTGTAGCTAGTTCGCTCTTGCCACAACAGAACAGAAAGGAAAAACAATTGTTGGGGACTACAAGAAGCACAAGAGGGTTAGTTTCTAGATTTTTACTGTGATAGGATAAATGCCAAGGTTCTTATTTGATTTCTATTCATGCAAACTTTTGCTGCCTCTAACTAGAGGTTTGTGGGACAAGAAGAAAGATAACTAGATAAATTAGCCTTACATTCCCATTTTGAATTTCTGCCCTTGACACAGGAGTGTTTGCTGACAACTAAATTCCCTTTGGTAGAATTAGGTAGTTATTATTAAAGGTCTGGTCACAGCAGGGATATGGGAGGAGGGGGAGTTACATAGTTTATCATTTGATAACAGCTCTCTGGCAAGATGACCATATTTTTCACTACCAAGAATAGCTTTAAGAATTTGCATTTAAATTTCCCTGCTAATGATGAAGCTGGTAAGGTTTCAACGTAAGGTTAATTATACAGGGTACAGATGTGTTCTCTTCTCCTGGAGAAAAGGAGGCTGACAGGAGACCTTATTGCTCTCTACATCCACCTGAAAGGAGGTTGTATCAAGGTGGATGTCGGTTTCTTTTCCCGTGTAACAAGCAATAGGACAACAGCAGATGGCACCAGGGAAGGTTTAGATTGGATATTATGAAAAAATTCTTCACAGAAAGGGTTATTGTGAAAGGTTACTTTCACAATACTAACCTACTAGTAACCTACTAACAGAAAGGTTACTGTGGTACTCATGGATATGATTTAATGGTGACCTGGCAGTGCTGTGGTTAACGGTTGGACTGATGATCTTAAAGGTCTCTTCGAGTGATTCTATGATTCTAGGAATACAATCTGAATGACTCACATCCTCACATTTAACCCTCGAATCTTGAGAAGGATGGCAGAGGAGAGCAGCTTCCAGCAGGTAAGTGAATTCAAAACAACAGAGTTGTGGAAAAGAAATAAATCAGATGAAGAAAGAGGAGTAGAAAAATCAGATCCCTGTCCCCAGACAAATGGAGAGGGAAAAATGTATTCAACAGCTGGCTGTCTTTCCAGTTGAAAAGAACAGTGTTGACTGCCATAGACAATGATGACCACAGCAGCCAGTCTGTGAGCACGGGGCTGGAAACACTCAGGAATGTTCCAAAAGTGAACTCAGCCTACTGACAGCATCAGGAACTGTAAACAAGGACATGTTGACAGATCCTGTTGCTTGTCCAAAATGTGCAAGGTCAAATGCAATTGCTATTCCCAAAGACAAACCAGTCAGTGGTGGAGCAGCATTTGATAGAGAATATGCAGAAAATTGAATGAAATTTA
The DNA here is from genome assembly GCA_013399075.1 of Chloroceryle aenea. Lineage (NCBI taxonomy): Eukaryota > Metazoa > Chordata > Aves > Coraciiformes > Cerylidae > Chloroceryle > Chloroceryle aenea. The sequence goes on along the minus strand of VWZY01007448.1, from coordinate 60,567 downwards.
GGCAAACGTGTCCTGCTTGGAACAAGAGCAATAGGCTGATAAAAGTCAAGAATTTGTTCACAATTGTATGCCAAATACAGATAAGGTGTCAGGTAACTTAAGAAAAGCATGTGAAATATGTACATGAACTGGCTTCAAGTTCAGAGCGTGTGTGTTTGTTCTGAAACAAGCCCTTCAAGTGAAAGAAAAGAAAGTTGCAAGACCAAACTCAGGATACACAGAAAAAAATATATGAGACAGGCAAGCAACTTTTTCTTGCCTCAACCAAGAAAATATGGTCAATGAAAAAGAGGTTTTATATGTCCATAGTATAGATGTTAGTAGAATAAGGAAAAAAATAAAATAAAGTGTTTATAAAACTTGGGAAAACATCCACCATGTATTTGATGACAGTCTAAAAGCCTGTACACATGTAAAGCAAGCAATAGAGCCCTGGCATATGTGCTAGATTAGAAAGACTCCTTTAGTTTAAATTAAAAGTAAGAACAATAAAAATTAAAAGACAAAAATTCAGATCAGTATAGACAGCACAGAAATCAATGAATTCATGTGCTTCACCCGAAAGTAATCTAGTAACATTGAACTGAGGTCAAAACAAGCCTCACAAGAGGTGTGAAAAAATAGTCACACTCTCAAAAGCTGCTTAAAGTTTCCTACATCTTTTTCAATCCTTAACTGTCCTCATGAGGTTCCTTATATTTGTTCAGATAACCTTCCAACAGGTACTGTGGGGCTGCAGTTGACTCCCTCTGAAACTCTCTCTCCTCCAGGCTGCATAAGCCCTAGTCTATCAGTGTCTTCTCACAGGGCATCCATGTATGTCATATTAGGTGTAAAGCTGAAGGATCTGGAGGGCCTGTAGCTCTCTCTGGAGGCTCCCAGGCTCTGAAGTGGAAACCAAAGCTGTTCAAATATTCATTGCCTTGAGAAGTGATAAGCAATAGTGCAGTATCTCTTTAGTTTTATACCCCAAGAGACCACACATTCAGAGTGGCAAGGGGTTTTTTTTGCCTTCATTCCATATTAACCATAGCATAGGGTGTAACCAGTCCTAAGTACCTTTCAACAGCTTATCTCAAAGAGCTACCAGCTGGCCTGTAGCACCCCAGCTGTATGGGCAGTTTGTCCATAATCCTCCAAGCCACGGGGGAGCCTAGATGTGAGATATCATGCAAAAATCACTTGCTTTATCATAGAAATGTCTGGGTTGGAAGGGACCTCTAGAGGTAGTCTAGTCCAACCCCCCTGCTGAGAGCAGGGACATCTTCACCTAGAGCAGGTTGCTCAGAGCCTCATCAAGTCTCACCTTGAAAGTCTCCAGGGATGGGGCCTCAACCACCTCCCTGGGCAACTTGTTCCAGTGTTCTACCACCCTCATGGTAAAGAACTTCTTCCTTACATCCAGTCTAAATCCACTCTTTTCTATTTTAAAACCATTGCCCCTCATCCTTTCACTCCAGGCCTGTGTAAACAGGTCCTCTCCAGTCTTTTCATAAGCTCCTTGCACGTACTGGAAGGTGGCTATTAGGTCTCCCCGGAGCCTTCTCTTCAAGGCTGAACAATTCCAGCTCCTTCAGCCTGTCCTGGTAGGAGAGGTGCTCCAGCACCCTGATCATCCTTGTGGCCTCCTCTGGACCCTCTCCCTCAGGTCCATGTCCTTCCTGTGCTGAGGGATCCAGAGCTGGATGCAGTATTCCAGGTGAGGTCTGACCAGAGCAGAGTAGAGCGGCAGAATCCCCTCTCTCGATCTGCTGGCCACACTTCTTTTGATGCAGCCCAGGATGCAATTGGCCTTCTGGGCTGCAAGCACACACTGGCTGCTCATGTCCAGCTTCTCATCTACCAGCAGCCCCAAGTCCTTTGCTGCAGGGCTGCTCTGTATTACCTCCTCCCCCAGCATGTATTGATAGTGGGGATTGTTCTGTCCCAGATGCAGGACCCTGCACTTGCTCTTGTTGAACCTCATGAGGTTCACCTGGGCCCACCTCTCCAGCTTGTCTAGGTCCTTTATGTTTAGTCACAAATAATTTAGTCCAGAGAAAAACCTTAAATAAAATTCCTTCTCTATTGTTTGTGAGGGTACTAAGGTCCCCTATTCATTACCTTTTTAGTAGGAAGAAGCCCATTACTTGATTCAGTAATGACACCTCAATGCTGTTATTGCAAGGCCATAGATCTCACAGATGAATGACTTCTCCCCATCCTACCTGTTCATTGAGACAACAGTTATGTCTTGGAAGACCCTAGACAGCTAAAATCAGTTTTGTAGTCTGACAACCTGCTACTTCTGGAACACCTCATATCAGGGATGCTGGGGTCTATCATGAAAGTACACCTGAACTAGTGGGGTTCCCAGCAGGAGCTGTGTATCTGCACCTTAACAGCAGTGAGGAGTCTGTTGGAAAACAGTCAGCTGGCTCCTGGGAGCTTTTCCTCCTGCAGAAAAAAAGTGCACAGTCCTTGACTGATGGTGCAATTTTACAGACACCAGTATTAGTGACTCCTCACACAGGGCAACAACGTTTAAACTTAACAAGCTGCATCTGAAACCCAGATATGTTTATTGGTTGGCTAGATATGCAGGCAGCTGTGATCATCAATATAAACAAGCTTTCAAACAACCAAGTTATTAATGTCATTAAATAAGCAATCAATAAGCCACTGGATAGAAGGAGCAGACAGAAGGTACCATCCTAATGCACAGCAAGCCATTTCTGGATTTGATCTCTGGGTATTGATCCAGCAGCAGAGATTCTGGCTCACTATATTTAGATCTCAGATGCATGATGCTTAAGCTGCCATATTCCATGACTAGGGTTAGGAACTTCCAGAAATAATTTCTAAGTACAAAGGATATGTGGATTTAATCAGCTCCTCAACATTGGTTTCATAGCATTGCATAACTTATCTGAGTGGTTCATTAGTTTAGTTTGTCCTCTTTGCAGCAACTGATCAACCAAGACATTGACAAGTTAATAACTTTGTGTCCTTCTTACTATACTCTGGAGTGCTTTGTTTTGACTCTGTGACTAAGCAGATTAACACTGTGATACTGCTTTGCCCTAGGAAAGTGAACTGAGAGTCATAATTCCAACATTTGATGAGATTTATACAAGACGTTTGCAGGAGTCTAAGAGAACTTTGCATCAGAATTAACTTTTCAATTGTTTTAGCTACATTACAATTTACCCTTCCAAATACTCAAAATGAAAGTGCCTGTCATTGCTTACAAACGCCATGCCCCATGATGAGATCCAGCAGCTCTTTGTGGATATCAGAGCTATGACCTAGCCAAAAGCCACAGGGAAGGCAAGAATGGAAAGGGACTAAGCAGACATCTTTTTTCCATGGGTGGGAAACCCAGACAGCTTGAAGAGAACCAGTCCCCAGGGAATCAGACCTCACTTACAGATGCTTGTAGCTTAAGAAATATTACCTCGTCTTTTGCAAAGCCAAGAATAATCCCAGAATCTAATGCAGAAAGATACAACAAAAGCCATATTGTCAGAAGATCAACTATCTCATAGTATACAATCACTTCAATGCTGTTAAGCAGTAACAAGTAGTTGAGAACATTATTTCAGATTAAATTGGCACGGCATGCTTATTAACATCATTAGTCACAAAATCTCCATGGGACCTGCATGTGGTTTGAATGTCCCATCTGAATGTCACTGGCGGTACAGATAGGGAAATGACCTTGTCAAGACTGACAGATTATGACCACCTCTTCTCTCTGCCAGTGACTATTAAGATTAAAGAGACAAAACACAAGATGTCAGTCTCTTTTCCCACGTAGCAAGCGACAGGACAACAGAAAATGGCCTCAAGTTACATATTAGGAAAAATTTCTTCACCCAAAGGGTTGCAAAGCATTAGAATAGGGTGCTCTGGGGAGTGGTGGTGTCGCCATCCCTGAAGATATTTAAAATATGTGTAAATTTGGTGTGTAGGGACATAGTTTAGTGGTGGACCTGGCAGTGTTAAGATTAATGGTCAGAATTGAAGATCTTAAAGGTCTTTTCCAACCTAAATGATTCTATGATTCTAAGATTAAGCTTTGCTTGCCAAGAAAAGCCCCATGAGGTATTTCCTGTAATCTCCAAGTATGAATGACCCTTAGGAAGCAGAAGCAGCACAGTAGTTACAGAACAGTATTTAAGTAGATCCAGTATATAGTCCAACTATATACTTCCAGGACAAGCTTTGCCACTAGGTATAGCTAAACCCCTCCTCCCTTCTTTTCCCTGTATCCCCAGAAAAGAACACTATCAAGCACAGTATCTTTGCAGGTTTACAATGTGGAGTCTAGCACATTGCTTTGGATATAGTGTCAAAAGTGTTCTTGTACACTTTCAGATCACTTAACTGAAGGTTGTGAAAGAACTTATGCAAATAAAAGCACAAGATGACATTTCAGTCAAGTGAAGTGATAGAAGTTTAAAAAAAAAAAAGGGGGGGGGTAACCCAAGAAAAAAACAAAACCCAAAGCTTGTTCATACATTGCATAAGTCACCTGCAGAACTTGTGGCCAAGCAATTAACAAGATTCAAGAAGCTGCATATTTCTATGAATAGCCAGAACTTCCTTTAGTTACAGCCATTAAATATTTTATACTACTACATTCTCAATTTCAAGATTTAAGCTAAATCTAAGGACCAAAATGACGCATGTCAGCATTTCATACACCTTCTTGTAGATCAGTTGTACTGGCTTACAGTTCTACAGAGAGGAAAATAAGTGCACACAAGGGAAAGCACTTCTCAGCTTCGTGAAAATAAGGAGCAGGACAGAGGAGTTAATTTTCAAACCTCTACTCTAACCATTTGTTAAAAGCAATTCAAGTGCTGTGATGCAGTTCCCCACAGAAAATGATTGAGATGTCTGAGGATCTATTTCTAGCCTGGTTTATGCGCAGCTTGTGCTGAAGTCAAACTTCTGCAGATGTCCCTAAACAGGATCACATTTCAGTGTGTTTTGCTACACACAAACTATCTTCCTTATTTATTCCTTAAGTCCTTTATTTACTTTTTCCTCCTGTTACCTTTTAATATCAAATTAAAATACAACTCCTTTATTAACTTTTTCACACTATGACTTTTCAGCGTAACTTGTCCTTTCAAAAGGGAAGATATTCAGAAAATACACTGTGCATGTGTTCTATACATCACTCCACTTAAGGCTTTTGAAAGATACCTGCAAGTGCAGGGAACACCATGTGAATCTTTCCTACCTACACATAGGAAGAGCAGCAGCAAGACTTTATGCTATCCTGACAGATAAGTATTTTGGCTTTTTCAGATCAACAAAACACCACAGCTTTCTTGGACAACCCTGCCCTAAGCACCGCATCCAAAGTATCTGACTCTTGACATCCTGATTAGATGAATTTGGTCAATTCATCTGGTCACTCTGAACCACCACTGGATTACAGCTGTAGCACAATGTAACAAGCACATGTGCTATTGAGGACCACATGGTGTCCAGGTGTGATTAAAGCTGAGTATGGAACAGTTGCTAATCAAACTTCACTTAGAGAGGCTTTATTTCTCCAAAAAGTTATGCAGACTTTATTCACTGGAGCTACAGTTCAAAACTCAAAGCCTCAGGCCTGTGAGAAATTGTGAACCCACTTAATGAAGGATATGAAGTGCTACTAGATAACAAGCTGCCTAGCAGAATCCATAAATACTTCTGCTGCCAGTTGTATGCAACTCTAAGAAGAATGAGAACGTAAAGGAGCAATACACCCAAAAGAGCATGATGGTCAGAACATAGTATTGCTATTGCCAATAGTAAGGAGGACAAACCTGTAACACACAGGTCTTTAAAAGAAGCAAAGAGAGGGGTCAATCTAACATACAGTGCTTTGAAGGCAGCTTCAAAACCAGATGACAGCTGGCAAACTACAATTCAATTTATCATTTACAGCAGGTGTAAATCATACTTTTTCCTCTCCTTTTATAGCTTCCAATGGGCTACAGCTGTTTTCTGAAGCCTTCAAATTGATCCAGGCCCCAGGAATAGAAGACATTGAAAGTTCAGGTGCATGGGCTCAAAGCTTTGACTTCATCTGTCTCCGATCAGCTGTAGTAGTACAGCTTTAATTAGCATGTGAGTTCCTAAGGGAAATAAAGCCCTTTATAGTTCTTATTTCACTGGAAACTGCATGCCAGATGCTATGGAATCCCCTATGATCTCTGCCAAAAATAAGGAAAGAAAACAGAAAAATTACTATTATTACTACAACAGAAGCTACAATAGGATCCTGGAGTTTTCTGCTTTCCTATTATTTAAAAAAAAAAAAGAAAAAGGTATGCATACTGTGTTTTATAAAAAGAACTAATTACTTTTCACCAATTTTAAATTTTCTTTAAGGGCTAAGGGCTTATATGTCCCTCTTCAAACAAATGAGTGCAGAGCCAGACAGCTGTGCACAGCATGCAGGAGCTTATGGGACACTCTCCTGAGGATCAAAGGTCCCGTGTCAGATTTTGTCAGCTGGCTCTATATTTCTATCTTGACTTGCAACAGACACTGTATATAACACAGAAGTACCCCAAGGTCCCATGAGGAAGTCAGACCATCCTGTTCATGTTCTCAGGGCTCACATACCCTGAGCATTCACTTAGTGAACTGTTCAGGGCACTATCAGGCCACTTTGCCTTGTCAGGGAAGTCTCATCCCACCACAGTAAGAAATCTACACAATACTTAATACTCCGGTACTGATTCTGCCACAGCAAGAGGATAAATCCGTCTCAGCATGTCTATGTACATCACTTCTTACACTGCTTTTAGGTCTATAAGGCCCTGATGAGGTTGATCATAAAACAGTTCCCTTTCTGCTCTTGACATAGTTTATTGGGGGAAAAAAACCAACAAAACACAAAACAAAACTAACAAACAAAACAAAAAAACAAACCAACAAAACACAACCAAACAAACAAAAAAACCCAAACACCAAACCAAAAATCCCAACAAAACAGTAAGAACAAGCTAAATTCTATTATACAGTATGTGGCTGTATGGAGTAGAAAAGTAATTTGGAAAAAATCCATGACTGAGATAGAGTCCTTATCTTCCACTTCTATTATATACCAAAATCATCTGGAGTAGTTTAATGTGAGTATATTCATTTGGTTCAGAACATTGAAGTATGTTGCCCAAAATATGTACTTTAGGAAAGCAGAATGTTACAGCACATACTGAAGTTGCTCCTGGTATAATTTTTGTCTGTTTCTAATCCAAAAGCTACACACACAGAGAAATTGTCACACAGGCTAACAGAGAAAATAGTACAAGCTCTCCAGACAAAACATCTGGCTGAGCTACCTGCTCTCAGAGCCAAGAGAAACTACTGATTCTGAAACAATTATCTATTCCCCCTGCCTGGGGAAACGCACAATACAAACATCCATAGCAATATAATGCACTGCCATCCTGGAGAAAGCTTCTCACTGATGATGAAGGACATCTCACCAAGACAGGTATTTTGTCAACTGTTCTTAAACAATTTCCAACTACCTTTAGTATTCAAGCACACTTAACTAATATTAAGTATAATTTAGGTGCCATCTAAATCGCATCCAAACTTGTATGATCCAGTTCACTTCTGGTGGACTGGGAAACATAGAAAATAGAAATGTCTGGGTTCGAAGGGCCCTCTAGAGGTTATCTAGTCCAATGCTCCTGCTGAGAGCAGGGACATCCTCAACTAGAGAAGGTTGCTCAGAGCTCTGTCAAGCCCCAACTTGAATGTCTCCAGGGATGGGACCTCAACCACCTACCTGGGCAACCTGTTCCAGTGCTCCACCACTCTCGTGGTAAAGAACTTCCTCCTTATTTCTAATTTAAATACACTCCTTTCTAATTTAAAACCATTATCCCTCATCCTTTTACTCCAGGCCTTTGTAAACAGGCCCTCTCCAGTCTTTTTATAAGCTCCTTTCAGGTACTGGAAGGTCACTATTAGGTCTCCCAAGGGAAGGCAGTGCTTGGGTTGCTTCAGAAGAGTTTACTTGCCCAGGATCCTGTGACCCAGTGTTGTGAGTTCATCTCCCTCATTTCCTCAGCCTCCACCAGATAAGCTATTGCCAGCAATGGAGAGATGCTACTCTCTACTGTGACAAGTGCACTCGACCCCTTTAACCAAATTAGCAGTAGTGTGGCACTGGTTGCAAAGGAGGTAAAGACCTGAGCCATAGCCAAGAACTCTAGACAACCCACAAAGGAGCACAGTAACCCAATGAGCACTGATGCATACGAGCTTCATTCGCACATGAAAAGCAGGTGGTTCTTCTAAGACTCATTCATGAAGGAACAAAGTTGTGAGTAAGAGGGGTCTTGTGCATACCTTCCCATTGTGTGCAACTTGACTGCAGGCCAACCACTTTACCCCATAAATATGACCACCAAAGTGAGACTTCGAGTTCTCTCTGCTAGGCAGTGTGGCTGCATGGGGTGATCTCCCCTTGAGCTGGGACAAGTCTCAAGGTCACTGCTTGAGGCAGCAAGACCTTTCACCAATTTCAGATCACTAGATGAGCCCAATTTGACTGCTCACTGTATTGCAGCTGGACTTTGTGCCAGGTGACTTTCCCCTTGAGCAGGGATGCCTCTCAAGGTTTGAGATTCCTCACCTGAGGCTAAAAGACCCTTCCTTACCCAAGGTGGAGAGATCCCTTATTCACAACAGATCCTCAGTAAGTAACTGATAGCATGCTGAATTAATGGTAATAAAATCCATGTGCCTAATTCCATTAGACATAAACCATTGACAAAGTCTAGGACTAAAGACGCACCTTGACTCCTCTCTGAAAAGGAGTTTATAAAGCAAAGGGGTCCATTCTGAACCTCATGAGTCAACAGGAGGCTTTTCTTACCCCTTGTGTTAATTCCATTAGGTATAAACTGTTGCCCAAGACTAAGACTAAGTTTGGACATAGGCACACCATCAGAAGCGTAGAAAGCAAGGAGTCCACTCTGAATCTCGTGACTCAATAAGAGGGTCTCCCTTACCCATTTTTGTCTCCAATATCTGTGTAAATTATTCTAATTTGATTTTAACTCTATGTTCCTTTGTAGGTTTCTCCCATGTAGCGAGTAATAGAGTAAACCTTGCAATCAAACTTTAAGTTCATGTTTAGAAATTCACATTAAAATAACTTGTGCTAATACCTTCAACAGTGATTCTTTAAGGGATCTAAATCACTCATTTGTGACAAATTGGCATAGCTGGCAGGACACTAAAATCAGGATTTGCAGCTTTTACCAACAGATCTTTGCCTGGTGTCTAAAGGTTCCTCCAAGCAAGGATCTGAGTGGGCAGTAACACTTCTTGCAGTTTCCAACACTCCTTAACTTGCACATGTCTCTTTCAGCCTGTTTTTACCCAAGGTTTTAGGGAGTCTGATAGAGCAGGAAGCATACATTCTTCCCTCTGTCTCTTCTATTAGGTTGGAAATGAGTACCAGCTGCACAGAAATCCCTCAAACAGAAAAGTATCAAACAAGAAAAGCCAAAGAAGAACATTCAGGGAAGCAATTCTCTAGGTGAGGGTAACCTTTGCCAGGAAGCTAAAGACTATTGCAAATACCTGTTGCAACTCTGCACCTGCAACCACTAGCACCTCATAACAAGAACTTCAACACAATTCAAAACTTTTTTCCAGTAATCAGTTCTGTCATCCAAGACTGAAAATAAGGGAAATTCTTGTATTCTTTTAATTTTAAGGTTACTTAATGCAAATAGTAGCAGGATTTCAGTAGGAGGAAGAAAGAAATAATGAGAGGATGCAGGAAAGGGAGAAGGTAGTAAGGATGCAACAGGAACCAAAGGAGAAGTCTCAGAATGTGACAAGGCAACAAAAAGCTTAGAAGTTAAAAAAAAAACCACCAAAACAAGTCCCCCTCTAAACTGTTGCCCTGGGAACAGCACCACAGCTTAGCAAGAGGTCTCACTGCCATTGGCAGTTAGACATGCTAAAAATACATGCAATCCTCCAGCTGTAAATCAGCAACTCCTGATCAGTTGCTACATGAAAAGTTCATATGCCTGCTGTATTCATGCCATTCAGCAGATGTCCGTATTTTATATTGCTGTTCTTGGAATTGCAATCAATTAGAGTTCCTGTATGTAGGCGATCCTCTGCATTACATAATGTTTCTCTTCATATTAACCCTCAAGTGTAGCTGTTCACCTTTTGGTCTCATCTTTCAACAGGAAGCTCAGCTGCCAATGTAAGGACCTAATAGATACCAAGGCAAGCACCTCACTTGGATTGTCTTGGTGCATTTTTTTAGCCCTTTGATGAATCTATGAGGCAAAACCAGCTTTCAACCACTTTCCCCCACTTTAATTAATAACTGTGGTGATTTCTAAAGACAATAGACTGTTAACTCTATTTTTTTTTTTTTTTTTTGCCTTCCAAAGTGGCATTTCAGTTGCAGCAGACTGAAGAAAGACAGTATCAATTCCTTATTATCACTGGTTTGAACAGGACAGGATGACAGTGCCTTTTTGCCTCCTGATTGCTGCCATCACCATAAGCACCAGAGAGGTAACAGCCCAGAGTTTCACCACATGATGTCCCTAACACTTCTTCACGCTCTACTCACCAGCAACGTCCTTAGTAATTCCTCTCTTTATCTTTTCTCCAAGCACTTCCCACAGTACAGGACAATAATATCTGGAACATTCAGAGCTCCTCAGATACTTCCACCCATGTTCAGTAAGCACCAAGCCATCACACACAACGTTCTCCACCACCTGCCAGCTGCCTTTTATAACTCCACCATTATGTTAATTAGACCTTTCTGGTGCATGGCTGTGGGCTGAGTGAGTTCCCAAAGTGCTCAGTCACTTGCTGGATCAAAATCCCTATGCTTGCAATGCTGCTCACTGCTAGAAAAATTCAAGAGAAAGGGGCTAGTTCAGAACAGACAACATTCAGAGGTGGGATGTCTCCTTCACTAATCAGTTCTCTCGGTTGTTGAAAACGGGGTGTAGGGACTTCATCCCAGAACTACTGCAGCTGTCACATATTATTACATTCCTTTGCCATCATTTCAGAAAAAAAAAAGAAAAAAGGTTTTAAAAATCACCAAAGATAAAACAATTCTGTAAGATGTGAGTGTAAATACACCTGTGGAGGGATGGCAGTTCAGAAGTCTGCCTCAGCAGTGACAGGCAAATGTTAGACGATTGTGATGCTCACTGATGTAGGTAAAGGACTGACACAGTAACTATGGCACATCAAGTAAAATCATCCATGTCTGGAACACCAAACAGGAAAAATCTCAGTTCTGCTGCAGTCATTAATTTTAAAGGACAAAACAAGTGTTTGATTCATACCTTAAGAGGAGTCTTATAGCTTGAGGAATGAGATTTCCATTTTGTCAGAAATTCAAAAACTCTTTTAAGTTTTCATTCCTAAGTGGAATGAGACTCAGAATTTGGTAATTTCCTGCATTAAGGAGGCATTATTCCAGAAAGAACAAAAAAGTTCATGATGACTTTTCTGAAATTAAACAAGGACTCACCTTGAGGCCCTGAGACACTTCTCTGCCTTTCAATCCTGAGAGATCCCCCCAGGCAGCCTCTCCTGGAGCAGTGAGCTCAAAAGCCTGTTTCAGTTCTGGAAATTTCTGCCTCTCTTTGGAGAGTTGAGGTCACCTCAGAGCCATGATCTGCTGTAGGCTCCTCCTACAAGTCACATTCACTGCTCAAAAGATCTCCATCCTCCTACACATTTATTTGAGCTCTAGCACTGAAGTTTAATAAACCTGTTTAGGAGTTATGAGCTGTAATCATCTGAATTCTTCCCTCTGCAGTATGAAAGTTTATAAATAGAGGAGGAAACGTATAAAAGTTTCATGTCTTACCCAGGTTTTTTAACTGGCTGAATTCCATGTCCACAAAGGATTTTTACTTTAGTCTTTGATTCTTTACTTGTGGAGCTGACATTTTAATTCTTTCAGTCTTTGCTCACATCAGCTGACAAGCTCTAAATTGTCTAGAGCCAACGTGATTATATTTTGCAAAAAAGCTTCCTGTCCATGGCAGTCAGGCTGCTGCTGACCTCATCAGTTCACCTTGCTATTACAGGCCACAGGTGTCACAACGGCACTTCCCATCCATTCCAACAAAAACAAAAACAAAAACAAAAAAAAAAAAAAAAAACAAAAACAAAAACAAAAACAAAAACAAAAACAAAAACAAAAACAAAAATTTTTTATGGTACCTCCAAGTTTTTTATCTGTTCTTTCTGGGGAACCTTCAAAACCCAACATTCCTTCAGCCTTGTGCAGGCCTCAGCTTCGGTACTAGCCTTAACTACTTTTGCAAAGATTCAAATGTTTCACATGCCATTTCCTCCCTTTGGATCCTCATGGATTCCTGCAAGCACTCCCATTTTTTGTCCCTCCTTGCCTCAGCAGGAATATCCTAGGAATACCTCATTTGGATGTAACACAAATTCCTAGCACAGTTCCCAGTACAGACTCACATTTCTTTCAAAAATAATGATTTCACCATACTCTGTACCTTCAGCTGACACTGCAGATAATTGATACACAGCATTTCACACACAGAGACCATATGAATGGGTGGCAGGTGACTCAGACAAGCAGGCATCTCCTTTCTGTTCAGTGACAGAGATATCCATGGGAGAAGGGACCCCACCCGTGCAACTGGGGAGAGCGCTGACTTTCTGATGATGATTTGTCAGTCACTACTTTCCAGTGTCATTGCCTTTGAGAAGGTTGAGCCTAGATTTCTGCTGAGTGTCCACCAATTGCACCTTCAGCCTTTAATGCCAACTGCCACTACCACAGAGTTTGGCTCAAGGCTTACACGGAGGATGACAAAAGAATGGCTGCACACTTCCCTGTGCAAGGCAAGCAGGGAGCTCTGACTATCCAAACAGCTACAGAAAGAGCAGTTTGGTTGACTTCCACCACACATGATGTTGCTCATGGCCATAGTCCCAAGAGATGCTGCTCCTCTGAAGAATGGACAGTGCACAAGATCAGCGTATAGATTAACAGTTCTCTGGCCTCCAGCACTTTTTGCACAAGTCCATCTGCTGCTGGCCTTAAGACTCCTGAATTCTCTTTTCATGTCTGGCCTTACTGAGTATCTCCTCTGTTATGGTTTAAGGGTGAACAGACCAAGTGTGGCGGGAAAGTGGTAACACCAGAGCTCTGAGGAGTCCGAGGGCAGCTGTTGTTCCCTCCCCTTCCCTGCCACACTCCACATAACAAGGAGACAGGAAGGGGGGGACTGTGGGGTGACGACGGCTCTTCCTTCCAGGGATCTGGGAGCCGTGAGGGCGCCTCAGCTCAGCTAGGCCTGCCCACACGTGTGCCGTGCGATCTATCGCCGTCCCAGAGCAGGTTTTGGATATAGTCCTGTATCCTTATGCACTTAATACTCTGTTTTTCTCATGTTACCCATTAAATTTGTTGTAGTCTCAACTTTCAATTTTGTGTAAGTCATTTTTCTTTTTCATTATTCCCCTTTTTGTCCTCCCCTGGGAGGGATGGGGGAAGTGGGCTAATCCTGCTCTGCTTTTCGTGTGGCCTTGCCCTGAGCCTTAAACGAAGACATCCTCCTTCTCCATCAGCTTCCCTTAGCTGCCTCTTTCTCCCTATTCCCTTGGTCATTGTCCCATTGGGATGGTGTTCTGGACTGCCGCTTACCAAAATCATCTTACATAGCAATCGCTCCCTCCTCTACTTCCCACCTCTTGATGACAAAGACGGGAGAAGGCCCATGGGGCTGAGGCCTACCCACCCTTTCAACACCCTACTTGGAAAGCGTGTGCTCTTGCAGCCTCTCCTGGGAGATTAAGACAGCTCTTGGAGGCAGGCTTCCCAGCAAGAGGGCTGTGCCAGGCAGGACACACAGACCCACACAGCCTGCTCAGCATCCTTGCAGGTGCAACTAAGTGAGAGAAGAGAGAAGGGGCTCTGCAGCCAAAGGATGAGGGGCCAGCTCCCAGCTCTTCTGAATCCAAAACCAGATCCCATTGTCTCCTCCCAGGTCGTTCCCCAGCTTCTCAGAGGCTGCCTTTCTACACGAGCTACCCATCTGCCCTCAGTTACATGGATGGATCTGGTGCTCACAGCGTCTGGATGCAGATGAGTTAAACACCTGCAGTCCATAAGCAGTAAGGGTATAACACATCTAAGAACAACTCACCCTAGAGAGCAGGCAGATGTTTTAAAATACAGAAATATCTAACTACTGACCACTGCAAACCCTTTTTTACCTTGCCAAAAAAAAGCAACGGAGGAGCCTCGCCCAGAGGCTGCTGGCAAAACACAAGTCCAGTCAGCCCCCTCTCCTGGCACTGTGAGGAACTCCTGCCTCAGAGACCCGGAAGCAAACAAGCGTAGGACACAGGCCAGAGCTCACAGCAAAGCGCTGGCCCTGTGCCCCAGAGCTGGGACACAAGGCATGGAGTCTTTAGCTGCAATGATGCTTATTTGCCAGAGCCAGCTCAGATTAGACACAAATTTAAACACTGAGGTGATGTCTATACAGCTGGGCAGATAAGCTCACAGTAAGCTGCACTTTCTCTGCTGGCCAAGAAAATGGGGTACAGCCCCATCCCAGGGGTACACTCATTTAGACAGACCTCTCCCACTGCTGGGGCCACCTGGAATCCCTCTGAGTTTGTCAGGCTCTGAGGACATCTATATGAGATGAGCCCAAGGCAGATAACCCAGTGGTGATAACACAGGCTACGTGGTGATCTGGCCTTTAAAGGCCATGAGGACCAAAAAGTGCCTTAGCCTTGAGGTTCTTTGCAGACTTTACAGTTCACAAAAATGAGCACTGATCTCCCTTGGCTCACCACACGCCTCCATGAAAGTACCTGTCACCACAACACATACAATTGAGGCTGTGACACCCTACCCCACAAAGGCAAAAGCAAAGGAAGAATAAATCACTGGCAGGAGCCCCTCTCAGCCTCCACATTCAGCGGCTTCCTTGTTATGAAGAGCCACCACTGCCAGGGGTTTTCCTTGGTATGGAGATAGCCCTCCACAGAGGCTAAGGACATCATCAGTGTTCCCTTACCTGTCTGCTGTTGAGACCCCCTAGCAGCTGGTGAAGTCATGCAGCAAGATGCCCAGTGTGCCCAGATAGCTGCTTGGCAGAGCTGTGAGAATAAAAGGAACTGTCAGGAGCCCACATAGCGCTCAGTAGCTGGCAACCCCACAGCATCAACCAGCTGCTGGGTAAGCTCACCTCATGCCAGGCATGCTGCTCTGCAGACACCCCTGAGGGTCCTCATTCCTGCTTTCCTTCTGGGCACCAGTCATCTCAACTCCATTCTGCTGCAAGTGTTGCAGATGTGTCACGGGCTCCTCTGCCACCTTCCCTAGACATGGGCAGGAGAGAACAGGCAGCTTACTGCCTTGCTCCATGGGAAAAGCAGAGAACTAGCTTTGTTGTCCAAAAGAGACCCTCCACTCTGACTTGATAGCATTAAGGTGGGTTCACAGGAAGGCATAGGTAGTTTCTTTATTCAGCCCGAGACATATGCACAGATTACAAGTGCTGTGACTTGAAACAAAAGAATACATGCTGGGAAAAAAAGGTCTGTACAAGCTATGGAACAAGACTTGGTCCTAGCAGTGTGCCCTGGGTTTGCCTCTATCTCATCTGAGTGGCCAAAAGGCAGGACTGTTCTCCAGTGGGACTCCCTAAAAGCATTCCACCTCTTTTCTTCAGATCCCAGCATAGATTCAGACAAACCACTCTTTATGTCAATGCTCTGGCAGCATCAGTCTCTGGCATAATGAGGCTGATGACCTGCCCATGGCACTGTCACCTCACACAGCAGTGGCAGACTGAGACATGCTCATGAAGGTGGCTTAAAGATCAAACACCAGACATAGTGTCTAAGATACCTACTCTAGCGGTCTCAGGGTGAAGCGCCAGGGCACCGGTGAAACTGCACCTCATGGGCAAACAGACACAACTGAAGGCTGAGTTAAAATAACACTTGATTTAAGCCCAAGTTTGTAAAAATGAAGTCTTTACATGCATTTAAATGTTAAAATATACATTTTTCTACAGCCTCAATGCAAGATGCAAGTTGAAAAGTTAAAAAAATGAACAAACAAAACCAAACAAACTAAAAAAAAAAAACCAAGCAACACAAAAAATAGTGAAAGTCTTGAAATAAGCTTTGCTGCCTTCATTTTGGTCAGAAGATGAGTTGGCCTAAGTTATGTAGAGAACGTGTTTTGGAAAAGGGAACATATGTGCCTAGAAAAGAAAAAAATGCATAGATAAAAAACTTCATGATCTCATTTGGTCCATCTTTTGTGAGTTATTGCCCTGGAAATCAGAAAGCCTTTGCTACTGAATATATGGGGGAAACATAATTTGCAAAAAAATCTCATTGACAGATGAAGTAAAATTCCTTAAGCTAAAAGTATTCAGATGCTAGAGAATTTGTATCCATTGCCTATTTTGGCAATAATTATATAGCTCACTACAGCTTAACCAAACACTACAGAAAACAGAATATTCCTTTCAATACATTAAAAGAAAGATTTGTTCCTATTTGGATCCCCATAGAAGCATTTGCCATTGTTTAGCAAACATGTTTTCAACTGCTTTTGAGCAGCTCAGCATATCCAAGGCATTTATGTCAAATTATACTTCTCTAAAATATCCTCCCTCTCCATATGTCTAGTCATGAAAACTCAAATTTGCTTACATGCCCTCCACAGTTTTTCATGGGAGCAGATTCTCTGCAGATGTTAGTTTGTCGTATGCTCCCAGAATCTATTCCCTATACTGAGACACTGGAGATTGCTTCAGTGCAAGCAGGGAAAATTATTGTGAATTCTAGACCTGGGGAACAGGAGATTGAGAAATAGTCCATCACTAGAGCAGCTAAATCAGTGACATAACACAGGTCATAGCAGAAAGGCCCTTGATGGACATCAGAGTAAGTGGGGCCCATCTAGATGGTTAAGGCCACTCATGAGATGGGATCAATATGCTAATACTATTTGTTTCCAAAATGATTTAAGAAAAATCAGATATAAGCTCCTCCTTTCAATCTCAGCCATCCTACAGAAGAAAAAAACGTCATGCTTTAGTTGTTGTATTTTAGTTACATGCCTTGGATACGACTCTTGATTGTTCTCACAGCCTGAATCTTTTCTGATGAGTATAATGGATCTTGTGACAGAGGGGAGAAAAGAAAAAAGGGTAGCATTCCAGTTAGGAAAATAAATTTTATTCCAGGTTGAGGTAAGATTTATGAGGGAAAGATTTTCTTACATGTTTGCACACTCTGATGATCATTTAAAATAATCAATTAAAAATAGTCCAACAGACAATGAGGAGCTATCAAATACCATCTGAGGTAGAATCTCCCTTGCTTTGGGAGCCACTATTATATTCCAGTGATTACATTAATTTACCCCATTCTGTATACCACATGCAGCATGAGATGCATGTATATAATAGCCTCATCAATATTTTATACAGCAAAGAACCCTATATGGGCAGCATTGCCCATATCATACTATACCAGCCAGAATGAAACCTGAACTACAGCTTGCTTAAGTTTTTGCTCTTCTGGGAAAATATTTTCATATTTAATCTCTTCTTGTAGAATATAGGTCATTTACGTCTTCATGGTGTCTCTTCTGCAAGACTGGAAAATTATTGACACCTATTGCAAGCAATGCATTTTCTTCGTGTTCTGTGAATGGGGCCTTTCAAGGGCTGCCCACAAGCCAATGTGTCTTCGCTCTCAGCAGAGCCTCTCTTGAAGTGAGCAGGGCATTTCTGGCCGTGTTCACCTTCTACAACTCTTTCTGCATAAGCATACATCTGTAATGATGCCCTGTCTCTCTTCAGCCACAGTCTCAAATCTTATTTTCAGATGTTCCTTCCAACCCAAGACCAAAACCTCTTCAGAGAGACCAAACAGACAGAAACACAGCACATTCTTCCACCTGTCCTGCCAGACATGGCTGGTAGAGCCAACCTCAGCTACTAACTGCCAGATGGGGCATGTGACTAAAGCCAGACACCCTGCCAAGCACTTTGTCTACCTTGAACAGCACTACTTCTCTGCCAGTCCGCTTTCCTCTGCCCTCCTTCCAGCCAGCAGCAGGAGTCTCCCGTGGGCTTTCTCTGGAGGGATCTGTTGGCAGGGCATGGCTCACATGGATCTCTTGGCTATACAAGGCTCCCTCCTTCTTTGGTCGAAGGGCATCCAAGCCCACTCACCTCCAGAACAGGCTGCAAACCCTGTTTCCTCCATCTCTTCATGATGGGGAAGCGGATGCAGCCTGGAAGGCTGTGGGCTGATGAGATTTTTCTGAGCTTCAGCTTTCCAGCAAAGCACTTTCATTCAGAGTCTGTGGTAGTGATGAACACTGCATTTTCATTTCCCTTCTTGTCATCTATATTGGGTTTTGTGTTATCCAAAGAATCAATGACCTTATTTTTTTAGAGGCAGTAACACTCACGACACTTATTTCTCAGCGTGACAGTAAATATATCTGCTAAAGTCTGTGGTCAGTTTCACTTAATAATTTTTTTTCCAATCTAAAAGTATAAATAATAACTACTTCTGCAGCCCTTGGGCATCCATGTGGCCATGAGCAGCTTCATGCACACTGCAATGTGTGAAAACCTGATTTTAAAATAAGTTACTACTTATGGACGCACTGTGTTGTGGTAACAGACTGTCCAGAGGATTGCTGCCAGTCCATACATCACCTAAAAATAAAAAACACCCAGAATGTTTTTTTCATTCAGTTGCTGTAGATTACCAAGCAGATCAGAGGAAGAATTATGCCTTTCACCACAGCACTCACCTGATCCCAGATGGAGAGCATCTTTAAGTCTAGAGTATTATACCAGTTTTAAATAGTATATTGTTCTTAAATTGGATTGTTGTAGAACCTCTGAAGGCCCAGTGCCACCTACCTCCATTACTCCCTCCTATACTTGGACACCTCTTCCCAGGTGGGACAGACTCAGAGCCCCTGGGCATTAAGCAGAGAGATAATCCATATAGAATTAGAGGAAGAGACAGTAAACTTCTGAGTGTGAAGTTTACTTATCCTTCGCAAAATGCCTTACATAAACCAGATCTATGCCCAGGGCTGTGTCTCAATTCATAGTAAGCCCTTAAGAAAGGATATGTGCAGCTAATGGAAAACAAATGTCTGTTTTGGCAGAGCCTACAGCTAATGTCAGTTATTTTCTCCTCTTTGCTAAAGAAATAAAGAAATCATCAAAATGAGACAGGCTGACAGAAATGTTCTGGTTTTCTCTTAACTGTTTGAGTGCTTCTCTGATACACAACATATGTGACAAACCTTATCTTTGTGGTTCATGAAGACAAAAAAAAACTGCTGAAGAAATCATGTTCTTTTTCATTAAAACATATAATGTCCTCAGGAAGGAAGTTCAGAGTTGAAAACATTGATATGCTTCATAGCTTGATAGCTCTCAGTAAGGACTGTTTTAATTAGAGTGTGACTTCTAGACGTTGGTTTGCTGGAGTTTGGCCAAAAACAGAACAAGAGTACCAAGCAAACTTTAAACTGTTTTCTAAAGAAAACAAAAGCGTAGGGAGGGCAGAATTATTAGCTGTGGCTTAATACCTCAAAGAAAATTAATATAAAGTAGAGTTAATGTTAATTTCTTGGGAAAAAGCAGTACTGTCAACACAAAAGTAGAAACCACCAGAAAGCAATTAATCATCAGGGTTATGGTCACTAATTCATATTAACCACAAATACTGTTGTTAGTCCAGAACACAATTAAGAGTCTGACTTTAATTCAGTAATTACATTAATTTGGGGTTGCTGAACAGCCTGTATGATGCTGGCTCATACCATGGTTCGAGTTGGACTAGATGACCCTTAAAGGTCCCTTCTGACACAAAACATTCTGTGATTCTGTGGTTGAGAAATTGGTAATATGGAAATACCACTGCAGGCAGGACATTCCCCGAATTTTACCTTCCTTGGTCCCGATCAGTCTGATTCCCCAAAGCCTTGTCTCACCTGGGGCAGCAGATCCCAGAAGTTGCAAGCATGTAGAGGAGACAAATCACCAAGGGCGACCAGGTGGGCCTTGGTTTCATCACATGTTCCTCGGCTCTTCTGCAAACATGTAATTGAGGTTGTTCACATAATCATAAAAATCCTCAATGATGTAGATTAATAGATGCTGATGAGTAACTCCATGTTCACATATCTTTGTATCACGACAGTACCTTATCGTGAAGATGGTTACAAACTGTTGTCATTAAGACAGAGAACATTGTCTCATTTTCTGGAAATAAGTAGTCAGCAGAGGTCACCTGAAGCCTCTGCTAGTGTACTCGTGCCCATGTAAGAACACAGGAGAAGCTACTCCAGCATTTGAAACACTGACACAGAGACTTGTCATTACTGGGGTGTTACATCACCACACAAAACACAGGGAGAAGGGGAGCATCCATAATTCAGAAACAGTCACAGAGTCACTGGTGTATGACCCTGGGAGAAAGCCACCAGAGTTTTCTGGTATACGTGTTAGAAAACGTGGTTTAGGGCTGTAATAATAAAACCCGTTACTTAATTTTGGACAGATCTTGTGTTAAATCCAATGAACTTTGTAAGCTCTTTAAAAATAGAGGAATTTCACCAAAGACAGCAGTAAGGCAGGCAAGCCGTATAGTTGTCCACACTCAAGGAGTAAGAAAAATCACTGTCACGACCAGAAACCTAACTATTGAGGAACAGACTTTCCAAGAAACAGAAGATGCCAAGAGCTTTGATGTCAAGATGAAAGTTGCTAACATGAGTCTTACTGGAGTGACTGATTCCTCATGCAGCCATTCCTCTGCCTTCAATACAAGTGAAAACCCTCTGGAAAACAGCAGCTCACAGCAAGCAATGGCCAAGTGAATCTTCTTGAGAGCTGTCTGCCCAGATCCCATGTCTTTGCTCTGACCTTCCCTCTTTGTGCTTCAGCCCAAAAGTCTTTGTGCATCAGACTTTCCTGACTGAAGCCTTGTTTAGCCTTTACTGCAGTGTCTGATACGCTGGCCTTCAGGCACAATGCTCACCACCTCCTTGCTCTACCTATGAGCTCATGTCTCTCCTGGTCTCCCTGTTTCCTGTCTTCATTACAAGTTCAAACCCAGCCTCCCCATCTGATGGATTTCTCCCCACGTATGCCAGATATGAGCTGCTGATGAGATGATGGAGTTAAGAGACATTAAATCCACAAAGAAACTAAAGTTAAAGACCCCAGTCAAAAGTCACCACCTGGATAACAAATTGTATCCACCAAAGAACTTTACTACAACAGGAATTTCACAGCTTATTTTGTAACCTACAGAGATCCAGGAAGTAGAGAACATGTTGTCTCAGCTCAAATAAGAAAAACATCTACTGGTTTAGGAACATTGCTTGCTAAGAGGCTTATTTATCTCCATTTGTTATCCAGCACACATAAATTGCTGGGAAGATGAACAGAAAGGTGTCTCCATCTTGAGGATGTCAACTCTAAAACAAAAATAAAGAAAAAAGAATATTCCAGGGTAGAAGCTCCCTGAATTTAGATTCAGTTTGGCTCAGTTTAGCATGGGATGGAGCTAAAATGAATGTCTTCAACAAAACTTGAAGATACTTTTTTTTAGGAATTGTTCTTATCTCAGAAATTATCAGTCACAGAGCATCAGTTCAGCAAATACTGATGCAGAGGGAAGAGGTTCAGTAAACTGTCTCATCATTTCATAAGTGTGAAGGACAAAGTCGTCTTACAAACTATTAAAAACTGCTCCAAGAGCCTTTGGCTATCAGCTGGCAAAGAACAAAGACATTCAGAGACCATGTAGGGCCAACCAGCAAAGACACTGTGAAGGAATAGTCTCCTGTACCACACACAGATGCTACTCTGGGTGCTATAGTGGACCCACTTGGTATTTCCATGCTGGATTCTTTAAAAAAATAATGACAAATGGAACCTGAAGATAACAGAAACCTACAACACAGGCTTTGAGTCAGCAGAAAGACTATGATTGCAACAGTTTGTAGGATACAGAGATCACTTTGAAATAGCTGACACACATCTTTGTTGTGTCTAAATTCTAACTTGGTGCTTGCTTGGAAAAAACCAACATTCAGAGAAGCATAATCAGTAAGGAAGGAATTTCCACCAGCAAAAGCAGAACAAGACTGTGCAGAACTAGCCAAACTTCTATCTTTACAGATGTACAGAGCTTTGTAGTGCTCTGACACAACAGAAAGTTCATCTGGGGCTTTTACAGGATCCTGGAAAAACCACACACACAGTGAAAATGAAAGAGAATTTCTCTGGTTACTTGAATGCAATGAAACTTTTCTGGAATTTTGAAAAATTCCCATCTGCTGCTGAGTCCAGTTTGGGACTTCCCCACTGTGGGCTCCACAGCATCAGTGGTGATGGTGCCGTAATTGTCATCGGTGGGGTTGTGTTCAATATTGGCTTTGTATATATTTCATTTTGTTGTTATTATTTTCATTAAAGATGTCTTCATTTTCTAATCCCTAGGTCTCTCTTCTTTATTCCCTTTCTATTCCCCTTTGGGAAGGGCAAAAGGTTAATAGAGAGCAATCTGTCATTCATCTGGTGGCTGGCTCAACCCTGAACCTTGACAGCTCTAATCATTTTGCTCCAGAAACCTGACATATGTCCATAATCCAAAGGGAAGTCACTGGAATTCAAATCTGAGTGGTAATTTCCTGCAATAGTGTTTCTCAGTGGTTTCACTCACCAGTTGGCATCTCTGTGCAGCTGGTTTGCAATGGATTTTCAAAATAGTAGCACTAGGACCCCCTTCTTGGCAAGATCTGATCACTTGGATGTTTTGATTTCCTGGAACCTGATGGAGCTTCTTAGGAAACAACAGGAGCTTGCCCTCTCCAGTCACCATCTTTCTGGACTTACACATATCTTCCTGATATACCCGGCAAGCCAGTGCTTCCAGAAGATGTTCTGCAGTCTTCTGGGTTGTGAGCAGTGTAACCCCATCATGAAGTAGGTACTAGTCTGTGCACAAGGCAAAACTGCACCCAGTCATGAGTGTGACTGCTGAGACACCCCCTCAGTAGCACTTCTGGCTACATCACCAGTTCTGTTGACAATAGCGGTGTTTCTCAGCAAGTAGAGGGGGGACAGAGCTTTTGCTCAGAGAAGAAAAAAGCTGAGAAGTAATATTTTAAAATGTTCTAACTAAGCAAGTTTTAGCAGCTCTGCTCTTGTAAAAGATAAGACATGGAATTTTTTTTTTTATGGGGAAAAGCAGATGACTAAAACATGGTATACCTCCTCAGTCCTATAATCTGAAGAGTTTTATGGAAAACATAAAATCATTTTTTTCATGTTGCTGAAACCAAAAATTCTCTATTCTTTCTCTGCCCTAACAAAAGATAGGATAAAATGCATCAAAAGATCTTTTCACATTGTCTTCTCTCTCTCACATCTTCCTCTGCCTCTCTGTCTGCAGCCATGTGGAATCCTGCTAATCCAGCCTTTTGCATGGGGGTGAAGAGATCATTCATAACTGCGCACTTAGAGCAGCTCTCTAAGAATTTTTCCAGCAGACCATTCACTACAGTCCTCTGAAAAAAGGTATGAAATAATGTCTCCGTGTTAGTATTGCATTATTTATGCTTCATTCCAGCTATCTCCTTGTTTCCTGTGGACAACATGTTGATTTATTCATGCTGTCAGGCAGCCTCCTCTAACCGAGTTTCCAGTAAAAACCTAAAAGGGAGATTTAGCCGCCTACTCCCCAGATGTGCAGTGGCTCCAGCTCTATGGCATCTGTGTAAACATCAGAAATAAATATTTGACTTTGAGATAAAGTATGGAAAGGTTTTTGGTTTACCCCATGTTCAGGCACCCTGCATCAAAATATTTTAAAGGCATCTTTGGCATTTTTTATTTTGAAAGCATTTTGCACACTATTTATCAAAGAAGTATGTCCTCAGGAATCCAGCCACCACCGGGAGTCATCGAACCATAGGACACCCCCATTAGAGTCAAGGCTGTAATGTTCCCACTTATGCCAAGGAAAAGCACAGCTCTGAGCCGCTCAGGTATTAACCAGGGCTGCAGAGCCCTGGTTGAGTTGTGGATTTATCACTGGTAATGCACAGATGAGGATGTTTTAAGAGGGCTTATTCCAGGGTATGTAAATATTGGCAAGTTAAGCATGATGTTGAACTAATGGTAATTACTTATATGTAGGAAGAAAACCAACCAAGCAACCAAAACAAAATACCGACTTTCTGCTTATCAACCTAGTAGCTAATTCACTGAAATCAGTGATCTGTGTTAGTATTTTATAGGAGGGAGAGCTATGCTTCTGTTCAGCAATACACTCCAGAACGGCCTAGAGGAAGGGCATCAGCGGAGCGTAGCTATCTTCAGTAGGAAGTGCATCATCTGGAAAGCTCCTTTTCACATGAGACAGGTTCAGTTCATTACCCTAATGACATTTTTTTGCTCTGTTCATTCAGCTTGTACAAAACAAGCCACAGTACTTGGGCCCACAACTTGCTGAGGGGTAGAGGAAGGGCTGTCAGAACTAAAGGCTGTCTCATTAAAACCCACTGAAATTGTCCCTCTTCAACAGGGAGCTTAATCCTTGAATTATTAATACCCACCAATGAAAGGTGGGGGATTGATGTTACTGCCCTGAACTGGCAGTGCTGCTGGAAGAAGAAAGTGCTACATTAACAGACAACAGACAGACCAAGGGCTGTAGACTTAGCTCATGTGGCTGTTTTTTCAGTTCAGTAACAGCTGATTTCAATCACTTCCAAACAAACTTCTGAAGTATTTTGTACAACCAGCTAATGTCTCTATAAATATCTTCTGTTTAACTATGGACAAATTATCTCCCAGATTGTAAAGCTAATCAGGGGCTGGGGAGGGAAGAGGGAGGAGGAGGGAGGCGGTTTTCTTCATCTGTCTATGACAAATAATTATCAATAAGAGACAAAATGTTGCTTTGGAGCTCACCCAACTAAATCCCACCACGTGTACTGTGCAGCTATACCATATAGAACTGCAGTGTCCTGTATTGTTTTGTAACACTGGAACACTGTGGCAGCTTTACATTAAACTGCCTGTCTTGCCAGGGGTTACTTTCTGAGTCAAACTTCAAAATCCAAGCCTCAAGTTGAAAAAAGAAGAGCCTTTTAACCCTAATTCACTTTAGAGTGGAGTTGAAGATCTCATGTAACGCATGGTCTCCTTGTGCCAGAGCACATCCCTGGATGGTAGACTGTCCCACAGAAGGAGCTGCTCCGCCATCTTCATCCTGTCTAAGCCCATCGGGAATTACTCAGAATAATGCCCTTATGAGTTAATCTCAGCT
Organism: Chloroceryle aenea; assembly: GCA_013399075.1. Lineage (NCBI taxonomy): Eukaryota > Metazoa > Chordata > Aves > Coraciiformes > Cerylidae > Chloroceryle > Chloroceryle aenea. The sequence goes on along the minus strand of VWZY01007448.1, from coordinate 35,145 downwards.
CTGTGGAGCAACCCAGAGAGCTCCTGGGCTAAAGCATGGGCTCCTCGGAGCTCTGGCCATGCTTGTTTCTTAGCTGTCCTCTGTGTGTCCACGTGCCCGTTCTGCAAGCCATGGAGTTTTACCTCAAAGCACACAGCAGGCAAGCCAAGGAAGACAGAGAGATAGTGCTCCTTTATATTTAGCTTTGTTCCCCTCTCTCCCCTCCTGTAGCATCACACAAAACAACATAGGTTGGGCTTTCTGACTCAAACACACATTTCCTGACACATTTTGCTGTAAGCAGTACCTATAAAACTACTTTCATAAAAGCCACCTTGGCTGCGTCATTACATGTTTTATTTGAGCAAAAGCCATGTCTTCCTCCTAGTAACTTCTGGTAAACAAAAACCTCCTTACAAAATCCTGAAGGGAACGACTGTTAAGGGTGCTGGAGCATCGCACACACCAGCCAAGGCAGAGAGAGCAAGCACAACTGCAGCTCTGAACAAATGATCCGAACGACAGCTTCCTTTTCCACTGTGAACTGCGGCTGTGCTGCAGAATGTGGCTCCTGACAAAAGAATTCATCATTAAAAAAACGCAAACCTATTGGGCCTAAAGTATGAGAAAAAAATGAAAGCATTATATTTCTGTCTTTCCTAAATTCAAGTACATGATGTTTTGAAAATGCCGTATCAAAATATAAAAAAAATGAATTGTTGAAATCTCAATTTATGCTACAGTTATACCTAGCTTTGGAACATCTGCCTGTCAATGACCATATCATTATGAGCAAAAGCTGTCTTCAAAGAATTAGACAACATAGGGGAAGAAGATACTTTTTTCTCTCTCTCCTGTGTGTATGTGTACACATATACAGCAATCAAGCGCAACTGCATTTGAAGACAAATACGGAGCTATGCCACAGCATCCTGGCGTAATAAACACGTATACGTCTACAGATTCATTAGACGTGGCTGCTGTGGCACAGATTCATAACTTTATCACTGTGCAATTCCTCTTAACTATGCTGACAGCCTTAATAAGTTCCAAAGAGTTTGGCCGTCTTTATATCCTGCAGCTGAAAAAGCTTGGCAAGAAATAACTCAGAAGAAAACTTCGATTTTCTCCTATATATACACCTTACTTGAAAAAAAAAAAAAAGAAGAAAGTAAAAAAAAAACCCTTTGGCATAGTAACCAGGCATAGGAGTAGTAAAACCTACATCTTACTGTTACCTGCTGGCAATCAGTCTGTGTACATATCACCTTCTGTTTTCCACCTTTAAAAGACATGAAAGTAATACAATCCTCTTCGTAAGAAAATAAAGAATAAAATACCTGAATCTCCTTCTTTTCAAGCAGGAAATTGTCATATACTTGAAAGCTTTTGTGCACCACCAGTAACTAGAATTTCACTAATATTATCACAGAGTTATCTGAGGAATGTAGTGAGTGTCAAGCAGAAAGGAGCACATCTGGGGTAAGTCTAAATAGTGAGTAAAAAAAATCCCACATACCTCTATGCTCTGTGTCCAGAAGAAAACTGCTATTGTTACTGCTCAGTTAACCAACCCTTTATGAAAGGCATAGTTAGACAACTGATCATTAGGTCATCACCAGGCTGTGATTTGTGGGTGACACATAGCACCCAAGCAGTATTTACATCACCACAAATTAATCAGAGGCACTGGTAAAGACTGCCAGCATTGTCTGCAGGAAAACTGAGTTTGGATTTTGATATTCTGACTTAAGTTTGGTATGATGGGAAAGGAGATTATTTACACAAGAAGAAAAAAAATTAACCTGGACAGGATCTCAAAATCACTTTCAAATGAGACAAAGAAATGATTGCTATTGCTGGCAAGGAGCAAACTCACTCACACTTCATGCCTGTGGCTGCACCCTCTTCTGCAGGACCAGGTTTTCCTATGAGAAGTAACTGGGTAGGGGCAAGGCTAAATGCAACCCAGGAGGTTGCTGGGTTTATCAATTTGATTTTGGAAATTATTATGCCTCCCTCCTTCACTAATGAACCTGCTCTCTCCAAATGATGCAAATGTGCTCTTTTCAATGTAATCTAATTTAATATTGCTGTATGTTCCTCTGCCACATTAGATGAGGCATTCAATGTCCAAAAAAGCAACTTCCTCAGGTGTACACAGAATTGGAATACTCATCATTAATACAAGTTTACGGGCAAAATTACTTCTTTTTCACTGAAAGGTTTTCTGGATGAAAATACCTAGTATGTGCCTTTTTCTTTCCTCTCGTGAAAAAGAAAGGACACAAGTCATCGGGTTCCTCCATGTGGCCAGGTGTACATGCAAGTGGAGTATTCTCCTGTGCACCACTTTTTTATGGATATCCCACCCGGTCAACTTTTTGTAAAAAAAAGCCTTGATATATTGAGTGCCATTCTTTCAATACGCCTGGAAAATGGCTTGTGTTAAATAAGGCTTTTTGCACTCCATGAGCCTGCATGATACAAAATTCAGTGTACAGCTCTAATAATGTCTTCTGCTGCCTGTACTGCCTTGACCTATCAAGTGACAGGAAGGCACCAGAAGCCAGGCTGCAAATCAGTCCCTGGTGAGCCCCTTCAAACACTGATTGGATTCATGCATAACTGAACACTACAATTTTAAGATTAATTTCTTAGAAACGGCTTGCATTTTATTCCAATCCAGTGCAACAGCTGACATTAAACCACCTAAAAGCTTATGCAACAAAAGAGTAATAGTATTGCTTCTGTCTGAGTCTTTTTTCCTGTCTGGAATGAAAAGTAGTCTTGCTAAAAAGCCATCCAGAGAATTCCAATTATTTCATCTTAAAAAATACAACTAAATTCTGATGTTTTTCAGTCAGCTATTACTATCACTTTGTCTGTTTATAACAGTAATAAAAAGACACAGAAATTCCTGTCACCATGACACCTATAAAACTGAACAGGCTGAAAGATTAAAATAAAAGCTAAAAAGAGATGTGGTATAAATGATCCATCCAAAAAGACTTTAAGGTGATTTCATATAATGTCAACACATCCACATTTAAAAAAAAAAAAAAAAGGATGATGAAAAGTCTAAGTAATTGATTTATACTGTGTGGGTATTCTTATGCCAAAAGTGGATATTACTCATAAAAACAAGAATAAAAGACACTTCCATACTTTTAAAGCAAGATAATGTTTTATGTGTAGTCATACACGCTTCTAAAAGCAAGTTATACTGTAATGCACTGTGCTGAGAGACTCAAAACCTGGAAAACGTATCAAAGGGCTACAACGTATTAAAAAAAAAAATAAAAAATCAGTGATAATACTCTGCAGAGAGCAGTGAAAAATAATGACTTCAAACAAACTAATGACATTTGTCTGTGTGCTGACTTTGTAGAAATTAAAAAGCACAAACAAAAAGAATAAAGCCAACAAAATAGACACATCCCCCAAAATTTCCCAATTAAATAGACCCTGAATCAAAACTGCAGATCTTAATACTCTGAAAGAGTGTCCAGGAAGAAAAAATATCAGGCTAATCTACACAGATGAAATTGATCTTCACTTTCCTCTCACTACAAGTCACTAGAAAAATCAACAAACCAAGATGAATTTGTTATCAGTTTTACATCCACCCAAAACACTGTATGGTGATTGCACACAACCACAGAAGAGTTTCTCCAGCTTCAGACAAACTTACTGTCTTTGTTAGGAGGTAGAGGAAGGCTAAACAGCCCATCGCCTCCTGGATGGGCACAGGATTTTACCAACCCTCCAGTTTGGCACAGTCCTACAGATTCCCTTTGCCTTTCCTTCTTGTTTTGGGCAGAATGCCTTCTCCTTTGCAGCACCTCACTAAGTAGCCCAGCCCAAAGGTACACCCCAGCTTTATCAGTTCAGCAACTCTTTTCGCATTTCACTTGAAAATGCAGATGCCAGATAAGGAGAAATTTCTTCCAGATGTCAGGAACTGAACATGAGCACATCCTTGTACAGAAAGTGGTGATATTATGTGATAGGAACACTGTGGGATAATTCAAAATAGGAAAAAAAAAATCTTTCAAAGGTCAGTGTTTAACTCTCCGTCAAGGCATTTTAAGTATCTAATGTCTCCACAGTATTCCCTACCCTGACCATGCCGGCCAGAATTTGCCTAAGTAATGTCAAACATTTCAAAATTTCAAAAATATGGTCTATGTATTGAAGAATGACAAATTGCAAAGATGATAAAACCAAATCTTCCCCAAATCCATATTGGTGCCAGATTTTGTCCTGTCCAGCTCAAAGGGAGTGCCTTCCCCCCAGCAGCTTCTCCTAAGGCACCTGCGTATGCCTCACCATGAGAGACATCAACTTGGCATTCCCGCTTGTGGATAGAGGAGTGAAGAGGTATCCTCCACGTTGTAGCTACAAACTCCAAGTTACACATGGAACATTTTCTAGATGGAAGGCATGTTTACTCAGCTCCTCACCACTACAACTTTCCTTGTACAATGGGAACAAAACAAATGCAGCCCTTGTTCCAAAATCCAAGTGTGGTAAATGCACATGGCTTAATGTTTGCTGCCATAGTAGTAGTTTATGACTTACTACATTTAGTCTGGTTCTTTGTAGCTGTGCGAATATACATTATGCTGCTTCATATGAGAGTAAGTCTGGTTTTGATTAGGCTTGTAGAGAGCTGTCAGAAAGTCAGACTCGAGCAAATAAGCCCCTGTAGGTTCACTTGGAAAAGCCTGTAAAAAGTCTGCTGTTCATTTAAATTAGGCTTAGAAAGAAACACAATCCTAAAAGTTGCCAGTGTTTATGTATTTAAGACTTTTTTTTCTTGGAGGGCAGAGAAGGCTGGGGGAGGAGTTATTTTGGGAATGAACCTAGTCAGAGAGCAGCCTTGGTCCCAGACCCTCACTCCTGCACACAAAGCGAAGGAAAAACAGGCTTATGCAGGCACCCCGAGCTATAGCATAGCCAGAATAAATCCCTCCCTGGAACCAAAGCCCAGCAATGGAGGGGCAGCACAGCTACTCTGCAGACATTTCTGAAACCATTAGGTTGTAGCAGTGGCTATAACAAGTTCTAAATACTTTCCTACACACAGCTTGTTTAACTGCAGTTTTTCCACACATCTCTGAGGCTCAGCTGAGGGAATCTGCCTGGGCTGCAACCCAGAGGCCCTATGGCACCCAAGCTCCTCCAGTGCTAGCTCAGGTCTTCCCATGGGTCTGGCATCCCCAGTGCATGGTCCCTGTCCTACACACAAATGCCCCCTACGTGCAGTAGCACTTTGCCCTACTTGAAATAGGTATGCCAGCCAGTCCCTTTAGCTTGTACTGTGTTTTTATTTTCTTGAGTACTCAGTGGTTTCTATACCATGCTTTAGTTGTCAGGGGTTAAGGTCTGCACCCCTAGCCTGGATGATGACATTGATCAGTCATCTTAACTCTCACTCTGTGCTGTCTGAAATGCTACTTACATTTGGTTTTACTTAGGAGGCACTGCCTGAACCCCCTGCCTCTGCTGTTTCTGAGACAAGCAGGCTGGCTGCTCCCTGCCCCTCTCCCTTGAGCACACATGTGCATCCTCAGCTCTCCCCCACCCCTGGCTCACATTCTCCATATGAAGATAATAGGCTCAAAAATTCCCTTTTCTGCCTGCCTTTGCCTCATCGGTGTCCCACAGGCTCCAGGACATCCCTTCCCTATGCGCGGACCCATGACAGTCCTCCAGAGCCGTCCTCAAGATGCCTGCCTGCACACCCGTCTCTTGGGTTTTGGGGTCACATGTACTGCTTGGATGCTGTAAATGCAGCAGCACCTCCAAAAGCCTCTGGCTGCATGTTTTTTCCGGGGGGGATTCACCTGCCCATATGCACATATGTACGAGTCTTGCCTGCTGCTTCTGTTCGGTACTTTCTCCTCACACTTTTGCCCTCCCACACTGGGACAGAGGATGGACATAGCCTCTGAGGTCCAGGGACCAAACCCCCAAGGACTGCTGCCAGCTGGCCAGACACAGCTCTGTGGGGGTCAAGTGCACCCCATCCCTTCACTACCAGCACACAAGTGTTGGGGGCTTGAGGCTTTCTCTTTAGGGGGCAGAAAGGACAGACTTCCTCAGGATTTTGGTGTCATGACAGCTAATTGTTCAACAGGATGAGAAATAAGTAGTTCTAAAGACAACTTAAGAGTTGCCCTCTGCATGCCTGTGTCTTTGACCACTCTGGATCACCATTTAAGCTCTTAGTGGGGAAATTGGTACCTTGGACCCCAGAGGGAGAAAAATTCTCTTTCCTTTCTCTTAATTTCTGTCTGGCCATCTATCCAAAAGCTTACAGAGATGTTGTAGCTGCTGCAACTAGGCAACCAGAACAAAGTCCCTTGATGCCCACTGCAGGGCCCTGGAGGGAATTTTTTGAGTCTCTCAGTACTGAAACTTTCTTATTATTTTTATCATTGCTGGCAGGAAAGCAGTGGCCTGTTCAGCAGGGCAAATGACAGGTGCTGACTTCACTTTAATCAGAACCTCTCCTTCCTACCATTGCAGGGTCAGGCTGCATTTGGCAGAACACACATGTACTAATTGTAGGAAGCAGTTAATAGGCACAGAGAATTATCTGTATCTTATCTAGTGTTGGCATTTTATTAACTGTTCCCAAAGACTGAGGCTTTTCAGACTTTCATTTTAATTAGAAGGAACAGTTGCCAAAAGCAATTTCTCTCAGGAAACTTTCACCATTCATTGAAGTCGTCATTTATCTGGTATTATTACAAGACTGGGTTAGAAAAATAAAAATTATAAGAACAGCCCATCTATTCAGGTTCTGAAAAATCTCCTAGACAGCAGCTGGGGGGTGGGGGGAAGAACTTGCCTTGTGAAAAACCTCCTGTCCTTGGCTCAGCCAAATCTCGCAAGCAGCTTCATTCCCTGTGTGCACTCTTTGCTTCAGGGAGATCCGAGGGGGTCACCTTTAAGCCTGTTCAAAAATACAGGAAAAGTCTACGATTACCTGCAGGAAGGCTTAAAGGCCCACTTATGTTTCAGGGATGACTGAGGGAGGCTCTCGGTGTAGAGGCAATCTGCCTTTGGACCACTTTCTTTCTAATCTTCCCTCCCTGCCTTTATTGCTCAGGAATTTGTGCATTTAAACGCTCATCCAGTTTTTATTCACACTACGTGGAGGAGCTGTTTGAACTGCACAATATTCAGGCATAGCTAGCAATTGACGCTCTGCAACTCTAAGGTGGATGGGCCCACAGCCATCTCATGGGACCAGGGCAGCACATTGCACTGAGCTGTGCAGACACATCACCTGCGAAATCCAGCCCTGATGGATTTCAGAGGCAGCCCTATCTATGTTGCCTCCTCGGCCATTACTGGTTGCGTAGTTCAGACATAAAGCAATGACACCACATCATCTGCAGCCTGAGTAAAGTCCCATCCAACCAAGGGAACAGATGGTAAAGCTCTGGATAACTTAAGAGTTCAACAGCACAAACACAGAAGCATCACAGAAAATACCTTCAACAGGGGTATTTTGTCTGTAACAAGTGACATACATGTCTTGTGGAGATGGCTATGGCAGCCTTTAGGAAACGTAAGAGATCATAGAAACATCTAGATTGGAAAAGACCTTTAAGATCATTGAGTCCAACCATTAATGCTACTCTACCAAGTCCACTGCTAAGCCATATCCCCAAGCACCACATCTATACAGCTTTTAAACACATCCAGGGATGGTGACTCAACTCCCACCCTGGGCATCCTGTTTCAATGTCTGACAATCCTTTCAGTGAAAAAAGTTTTCCTAATGTCCAGTCTAAACCTCTCCTGGTGCAGCTTGAGGCCCTTCTCTCTTGTTCTGCCACTAGTTACTTGTGAGAAGAGACCAGTGCCTACCTCTCTACAGTGTCCTTTCAGGCAATTGCCTCCTTTTCTTCAGACTAAATAGCCCTAGTTCCCTCAGCTGCTCAATGGACAAATATGAAGAAAAAAAAAAAAGTTTGTGAAAAAATGAGTGATGTCATTATCAATCAAAAGGTAAGTACTTCAGATGAATTATAAAATATTTGTTTTATTTTAAGCTCTTACTGCAAACCATCATGTACACCAGTAACATTCTATCCCCAAGGAATTTCTAGTATTTTATTTTGTTAATAAATGAGATAAACCTTCTGTCCATAGAATAGTACCCTGTATTTCCACAAGTTTATAGTGACACTCTTAGCATTTATTTATTCTCTTGGCAAAGTGGATACAAATAGAGCTAAGTAACATGTATTCCTTTGTAACATCAAGCTCCATGTTGATCCAGCTCCATCAAGCTGCAATAGTTTTTAGCAATAGAGAAACACACCATGAGGTTTTACAGCATCCACAGGCACCTCTGTCACAGTATGCACACAATGGACATCCAAAGGTCAGAATTTCTAAAATAGCTGTGCCTCCCATATAAAAGCATTCAGAAATGGAAAAAATCAAGAGCCCACAAGAGAGTCCATGGATGAGTTGACATTCTAAGGAAAAAAAAGACGCATTAGTTTGAAACAGATGAGGATAATAAAGCTTATTAATTGATCGCATATTGAGCCACTTCCCACAGAGATGCTACAACAGTAGGATGAAATTGATGTGTGATACAAAGTTCTTGTCAGGCTTCATCATGAACACCGCACAACACTGCTCAAGAAAGACCACTTGAAACACAAATATACTCAGGGCCACCCAAACAGGATAATCAAAGGAATGAAGAGCCTCTCTCTTCAGTGGAGATGGAAAGATTTGTCTTTTCTAGCCCAGAAAAACAAAAACTAAGAGAAGAGAGGATTGCTGTCATCAGTAGGGCAAATACCAAAGGAGAGAACAAGGACTTCTGAAGATAAAGAATGATGCTGGCAGAAGAACAAAGAGAAACAGCCTGGAAGTGAGTAAATTTGGGCTGGGAATCAGAATAATATTTCCAAGCATCAGAGAAGTAAAAGGCTGCAATAAGAGTGTGGTGAAAAACAAACTGAAGTACATGATTATCCAAAGCAGTTGCTGTGACAGCAGGGCTCCTTCCACTTCTAGCTTGATAGTTCAGGAGATGCATTTTACAGTGTACTTGATTAGAAAACCAACAGAAAGTGCAGCTAAAGGCAGGGACTCTGTTTCTGATTCAGAAACTTTGCAGAATTTATTAGGAAAACAATTCTTTCAGTCATAAACAAAGGGAATAATGAAGCATTTTGGCAGCCAGACATCACAACTGAGCCATGGCTCAAAATATAACAGTTTTGCAAGCTGACATTTTCTTGAACTAGAGAAGAACTAAAAAGAATTTTTAAAAATGAAGAAAAGTTAAAAGTAGTTTATTTCCAGTATGATTTTCAGTTTGAGAGTTTGTTTGGTTTGTTGTGGGTTTTGGTTTTTTGGCACTTTTTTTTGTTTTGTGTTTTTTTTTTTTTTTTTTTTTTTTTTTTTTTTTTTTTTGTTTTTTTTTTTTTGTTTTGTTTTGTTTTGTTTGTTTGTTTTTTTTGTGTGTGTGGTGTTGTTTTGTTGTTTTTTCTTTTTTTCTGAAGTAAACATTCTTTGAGAAGACCAGTCAGAATATGACAAGGTAAGTAAAAGTTGCTTTAAAGAGCCACATTAATTTGAAAAATTGACCCCCCAAAAAACTAAATCCAAACCAGTTTCTCCAATAATGGATTGATAGCGATGTTCATCTTATGTCAGGATTTCTTACATTCTTATCAGTCAGCAACCTTTAACAGTTCCATCAGCAAGCTTGTTCTCCCTTTGACATCTGTTGCTACTGCACAGATCTGTAACATTTATACATTTATTTGCAAACCTCACTTTGTCACTCAGCTTTAGAACTGCAGTTGAAGGTAAAAAAAATGTTATTTTTTTCTGTGCATAAGGCAATAGTGCCATCTCGTGGGAAATAATCTTCTACGCTGGGCAAAGGAGCTTGGAGCCTTTCTCCACGCAAACACCTCCCCAAGAAAAATACATGTCCATTTCTTTTTTTATTTTATTTTTAAGCTGGTCTCCCTGGGGTTAGCACATAAACTTTCATCTAAAATGCCCAGTAGCCTCTTCTGTGTGTTGTGATAAAGTTTTCCAACATTTTTGCTCTGCTCTGAGGCGCTCTCCTACAAACCTCGTCTCCGGTGCCCTGAGTGGCTACAGCCCAAGAGTTCAGGTTCTGCATCCTGCCAGAAGGGTCCCATGGGCAGGAGGGAGAGCACCCAGCCCAGCTCCAACTCTGCCTGCAGGCAGAGCAAAGCTACCCTGCATCATCCAGCAAGGCCAGCCTTACTGGGAAAGCATGTGTCATGCATGCTCAGGTCTGCTGGACACATGCTACACCCACAGTTGCCAGTCACATCTCAACCCTGCCTCTCCTATAGACATTTCTGGTCCATTTGATCTGACTTTGTGCCTCTTTACCTTTTTAATGGCTTTTTACTTCAGTCTTTGCAGAGCCAAAAGACAAACAGCATTTCACCCCTCAGGAAGCACCAAAAACCTTTTTACATTTAAAATGTCATCCATCTTACAGGTGGGAAATAAGGATTCATCTGCCCCTTCCACAAGCAGTGGAAGAAGTTTGCTAGCAACAAGGTCCTTTCTTTCAGCAAACTCCATGTGCCTGGCTCCTTGGTGAAGGAGGGAACTGATTAATCCAAACCAGCTTCCTTTTACACAAAGCAGGTGTTAAACCAGCTGCCTGCTTCAGACTCCAGACTTTTCTGCCAGGCTTCTCTTCTTACCACCACATGGTGACTCCTCAAAGGCTTTAAGGGCTCTCCTGCCAAAATGACAGCAGGGTGTAACCCCATCTGGGCTCTGGTCAACCTACTTCTTCATAAACAAATAAAGGTAAATTCCAGCACCTTTTTGTTGGTTTTTGTTTGTTGTTTGCTTGGTTTTATTTGTTTGGGGTATTTTTGGTTGTTGGTGGTTGGGAGGTTTTGGGTGTTTTGGTTTTTTTGTTGTTGTTGTTGTTGGTTGTTTTTTTGCTATTTTTGTGTATGTGTTTTTTGGTGGTGGTGGTGATTTTGGGTTGATTTGCTTTTTTTTTTCCCCTCTAAAACCTTGATAAAGGTAGTGAGTTCTGGAGTCAGACAGATCTTAACCAGGAATAGGAATTTAGGATCCTGTATTCACAGCCAGTGTCCTGCAGCCTGCGACAGTGCACTGTACGAAGTAGGTCAAGACATGCTCGGGAATGAATCCTGGGCTGGTCAGGCGTGATCTTCCGCAGCGATGGCAGTTTAGCATTGCCAATGAATCCAAACATCAAGCAGTCAACAGTAAAGTATTACCTTCATTCATCATTTCTACACTCTTGCTAATATTATAAAATTAGTCTTTATAATACCAGTATTATAAAGTGAGAATAAACTGTCACATCTATTTTATCTTCTTGTATGAGGGTCTAGCATGTTTCCCTGGACTGCTCTACCTGTAGGGAGAGACAAGCACTCCGAAGCTTAAAATTCCTGTGATGGACAATCTGTCACAGCTCTCGATAAATTGTGCCAATATAGTTACAGCAGTAGCCACAAAGAAAACCACATGCTTACAAAAAATAGATGTCACCTTGAGGTTTGGCATTAGCTGTCCATTTGCAACAGCAGCAATTGAGATCTGGTTTAATTTGGTTTAAACTAGATTCAGAGCAGGTCAGGTGCTGTTAGTGTAATATACAAAGAGCTTATGCTTAATATTTTATTAATTCTCTGACAAAATAAGCGATTTACAATGTAGTTTTCAGGTACTATTTTAAAACATGCTGTTTATTCATTCCTATTGAAACAGACAATTTGAGATTGCAGCTAGTCATTCTTGAAATTCCACTCTGACTGAAAAACATACTAAAAACATACTTATGTAATAACTGGTATTAATCAACCGAAAATGGTAAAATTCTAAATTTCATATGCATTTCATTGATTTAATAGCTGAAGAATTTGAAGACAGTACTTCATTTAAACGACAAGCTCTTCAAGTTGAGCAATAGAGAATTCACTGACTGGAAATGAAAATACAAATTGTATTTTTATATTAAATGACTGGCACAGCTCTATTTGTGTCTAGTTTTATTTGGGTAGATTCCTGTCCCAATTACAGCAGCATGTAATGATAACTGAGTATCCTTTCCTGAGCAAAGCCATGATAATCAGGATAAAATTGAAGGCAGCAACAGTGTGCCTTGAGAAGGACTTTGCACCAAACCAGTTAATACTTCACACACCCTTCTGTAAGCAACTCACTTCAGCCTGAATAATCATTCATCTACTTGTGGCATGTAAAGTGCTTTTAAAGAATAAACCACTCAATTTCTGATCAACACATCAAACCATAAAGTATGCATAAAACCTGTCTACACAACATGCTCTAAATGCAGTATTTCAGTATGCACAAGTTCCCTTGAAAGCAGCCATAAAGGTTAACCTAAGAAATAGAGAAAAAACCCCAACATTCTGAATTTTACATTTGCATCACAGAAGATTCTGCTAAATCTTTGTTGTAAGCTGTTTAACATAACTGCATATTCTAGTATTTTTTAAAAGAATAGTATAGTCCTTTTATACAATAAATTGTGTGATTTTTCTAAATGGCAACATTTTGCCTTATTTTTTTCCATTAACAAAGTACCCAAAAATCACACCAGAAAAATAGACGAAACTTGAAAAGTACTTGTCACTTTTTTTTAAAACTCTGTTTCTATAGTACCTAAAGTGAGTCAGCCATAAAAAGTGCAAACTGTATAAAAGTTCATAGGGCAAAATGGTTTCTGTGAATAGAGGAGGATGCTTCCAAATAATAAGTGTTTCTTTTGTCCATGCTATTTTGCACGTGCATGTAATACCAACCCAGAGACAGGTTTTCACTGAAGGTCCTGCATGCAGCTTACAAAGTGTCACACCTGCTTATGACAAATTATACTCCTCTAATGTAAAAGGCAAAATGCCACGTATTGCGAAGTGAGAAAATGAGCTTAAAATGATCAATTTTTGTCTTTCAAAACAAAGAATTTTGAGTGCAAGCTAAATCCCTTTAAGAAAAAAACAGTTTCACAGGAAGCAATACTAACAGTGGTAAACAGCACCTTTATGCTGACATTTTACTTTTAAGCAGGCAACATTACTTTGAGAACTGTTTTAGCAAGGCCAGAAGTGTTGCCTCCTCAAAGCTACAAGGTACAAACACACCACCTTCTCTGTGTTCACGTCTTCATCTGCTAATGGTAAAATGACACTGACTGCTCTGTTTGTCCACTGTCTACCAAGTGAAAGGTACAGCTTCCACATAAACACCACATCTGTGTATCAGCAAGAGCCCCTGACAGATTTCTGACAGATTTCCTTACATCTGTTTTTTAAAAATAATAAAAATATGCATAAAATTAAATGTACATTTCTTTAGTATACTTGCTTAGTATGCTGTGTGACTCAAAGAAACACAGTACAGTCTTGAAGCTTAAAACATTCAAATCTGAACACATGCTACTGTAGCTGCAAGCCCTAACAGAAATTAAAATCTGTTTGTAATACAAAGCTAGACTATTTCATGCTACAGTATGAAAATAACTTGCAGTTAACACCAATCAAAAATGGCTGTCAAAAGTTAAATAGTGTCTTTCAGCTTTATGTAATTCAGATGGCACTTTTACAGGATGCAGTATAAAAGTTAGAAGGCTCAAATCCTGGAGGATATACAGGCATCTGTTTTCCAGGAAGCATTTCCGTATTTTTGGCCTTCACATTTACTATGTTCCGGCTGTAGAGTATTTTTGCTTTAACTTACCATCTCCAGAGCCTCTTACAAGACTGAATAAGCACCACAGCTGACTGACAGTGAGATTGGATGGGACACGGACTCCACCAAGTTCCTGCTCCCAACTTTCCTTCTCCTGTCAGGATGCTGGGAGAATATGCTTAAGATAATTTTTCAGCTTAAAATATTCATTGTGCAGCAGCAAATTTAACTGAGCCATTTACCCTTAGTATCTGCATGAGTCTCTGTATCACTGAACTGCAAACATTAAAGAAGAAAGACTGAAGATATTTTGATAACACTGTATTTTCCCAGAAATAGCTGATAAAACATCCACACATTTAGACTGACTCCAGGACAGCCTTTGAATTGAGACAGACACAATCACCCTTCAAAGGGCTAACAAGCAGGAGAAATTCTCCATCAGTCTCAAAGTCTCTCACCAATGTGTGCTGTTCTACATGGACAGCTTGGCCCAAAGGTGGTGCATTATTACATCCTGTGCAGTCTCACTTCTATTAGTCTATCTGCAAAGAGTTTAAAATTCCCTCAAATTCTCACCTCCTTTTTCCTGGTAGTAATGCTTTGATCATACTGCTCTAAAACTATCTTTTAGAAGCCTTACATTTTGTCGGAGTTCTTTTGTCACCTATTCAAATACACCCTTACCGTTTCTGCTTTGTTGGATTTACAAGTGTGGCATTATCCAGGCTTGTGATTTAGAGGAAAAAATAAATAAAAATAGAAGAATCTTACTTACTATTTTAAAAACTCTTATTAAAATATCGTCATCAATTTCACATTTGTGATCCATTCTTTTACAGGGTCTTATGAGCAATTGCAGAAGTCCCTTTTTAGAATTTACTTTGCGTCTGATGGTTAATTTAATGTAATCTTTATTGATGTGCATTTTTGGCACTGTTGTCATGTGGATAAAAAGCAGCACCGGAGCTGTGTCTATCCTGACACCAAAAGCAGTCTTCCATCTGATCCTATAAACAAGCTGCACAAGGGAACCAGTACATGCCTTTAAAAAGACTATGGGCTGCAGACTACAACTGAGTAGAGTAAGGTTTAACCAATTGTTACCATGCTGCTGACTGACTTCCTATTTTGCTGAAAATGGCTTGCTCTGCTCTGAAATAGTATAAAAAAACCACAAACAAACAAACAAAAAACCCAAACAAAACTAAACAAAAAAACCCAAACCAAACCAAACCCAACAACAAAAAACCCCCACCCTAGAGCTGTTTTCTCACTACCAAAACAAGTACATTGGCTGTCATTTTATTAGTTTTCTCTTTTGCTTTGAGACTAACTAGCACCTGTTGAGGGAGAAAAATGAGATGGTCCACCAATCACTGTGAATTTGTCTTCTATGGCAATTTGGATCTTTGGAAATACTAGTTCCTAGGGGCATCACAGGTGTGTGCAAGTCTGGAACTACCCTGACTCTCATGCCTGTCAGGAAAAACATACTTCCTTAATGTAGTCTTAGTTGTCTCACAGTTGGTATGGAGACTTAATTCAACTCAAAAACATAACATAGACAAGTATTGGTACTTACATGCAGGAGACAAACACACAACACCTGTTTAAAAAAAAAAACAACCAAAAAAACAAAACAAAACAAAAAAAACCACCACAAAAACAACCTACATTTCCTTAGCCCTTGTTAACTACAAAACTCTGAGAAATTCTTAATTTTTCTGCTCAAGACCATACTCAGGTTACCTAATTGCCATCTCTTGCCACACAAGTTGCAGGTGCTCAGTTCTTCCAGAAGTGTGGTGTTTTCAGACATGAGATCAGTGCAGAAATATGCAGGTTTACTTCAAGCTCAGATCCACAGCTGAGACCAACAATTAGGCTTACAAGAGTGTGCATTTTCTCTTGTGTTTTTCTTAGATAATAGGAAAGTACACCATACATGTGCATGTGCCTCTGTGTCCCCTTAGTTCATTCAGAGTGGCTCTTGTGAATGACTCTCTATGCACAGGACCTGATTTTGCTCTCATCGGTTACCAATAGGCCTCATTCCAATGAAAATACAGCTGTAGAACTGGAGTCACAGCTGATCCAAGCCTCATGGGGACCAATGCTAAAGTCTGCGTGAAACGTGATCCTGTGTCAAAGTCTTACGCCACACAAGAAGTAGAGAGAAAGCATGGATCTGTAAATCTGCATAAGATTCCTGGAAAGGGATCACAAATGTCTGCTCCTGTAACTTAATTTTAAGGACTAAATAGTTTCAAAATTAATTTTTTTTTTTTTTTTTTTGCTCATGTTATTACAGCAGTACTCATGAAATGTCATGTTCCAGGACACAGGCTGATTAAAAGAGGAGGCAGAAAGGAATTTTTCCTCCTTCTGATTGTGTATATTCCCAAATTGTGGAGATGAATTTGGGGGAAGCTCCACATATCTTTGAAGCATCAGGTATTGACTGGAATGAAACAGTGGAGTTGGTGAATTACACATCAGCTCTATTATGACAAACCTTATGTTTCTGTGTAAAAGCACAAGACCACAGGCAGTCACTTGTGTGGCTTGTATTTAAGCCTGGCCCTAGAGATGAGATTCCAAGAGAAAGACAGCATCAGTTCTCAAAAATGAAAAAGCTGGTATTAAAATAAACATATACAAGGGGAACAAACTATTCAAAGTGTCAGAATAAAAATCTTTTCAGGTCTCTAATTCTTACACTTAAAATATAATAAAAACCCACAGTAAGAGTTAACTGGGTAGGGGATTTTTTGCTGTGTTCACAAGAATTAATAATCTATCAGTCTGGTAGGAAATCCCATTAAATGTGAAGCTGAATAGGCCACCGCAAGCAAATATTTCAAGACTACAAATAGTCAGTGGCACATTTAAAACACTAAGATCCATACTACAATATTTCAATATTTACTACAATATTTAATTTCAATAAAGTCCTGGGAATTGATGCAGAATTAGTAGTTTGACTGCTCTGTGCAACTTTTACACCATAATTACAAAATTCAGTTTAGCACAAGGAAGTATTTAAAAGAATACTGTGGGAGACTGGCACATCCTAAGATTATTGCTATTGTCTAAAATTGTAAATAAGCACCAGTTAATGAAATTGTTATCAAGTAACAGCTAGCCTCAACATTCTGCAATGTTCACCATTTAAGTTATACTGAACATCCTATCAGGATGAACTGCATCATTTGGTATCTGTGGCAAACATTCTAGATGAGATAATTCTATCTCCATCTGCAGAATTACAGCATTGGTCCTCAGTGCTCTGCAAATTTTGCCAAATGAGCGTGATCCTGTCTGTATTGCATGCACTTTTTTTGATGTTTAAATCAGAAGGGTTGAATTAAGTTTCTAAAATTCTAAAGTCTTCTATAGTTCTAAAAACCACACTGAACACAAACTCCATTTGGAGTGACAATTGCCTTTCACATTATTGTGAGGTTTGAGGTATTCTTGAAGAGAAAAGGCACCAGTGGAGTTGTTGGATCCAGATGTGTACTGAATCACGGGACCATGTTCAGTTAATGCCCTATTGAAGAAAAAGACACATTTCAGTAAAACTATTTTTTTGTCTACATTGGCTTGGCTTCAACACAGCTACACATGCTCTCTTCACCACCACCACTTAGCTTTCTCTTTGGATTTTGAAAGACATGGAGGCAGGGATGCAGCTGACTACCTCTAGCATAGGGAAGAGAACAAGTTTTACTTATTATAGAACTGGCCACAATAAAGGCAACGAGCAGAGGGAACTCATAACAGTGGTCTGAGTAGAGTGAAAAACAAACTCCCCTCCAAGTCAGAAATTTCAGCCTTTTGCCCACACACAGAAAAGAAAGGGGCTACCCATTTTACAAATAAAGACTGGGACAAGTATAGTAGAATCAAAGACCTTCTGCATGTTATTTTGTCTCAAGGACTTAATATGAAAACCATGAGTCATTACGACCTAAAAAACCCACTTACTTGGGCTTCCACTCCTCAGTGGTGAAGGACTGCGGCTTCGAGACAACTACAAGACAAACAGAAAAGAAAGTCAGGTGTGCAAAAGAACTGTACCCAAGAAAGGCACCTGGTGACCTATCAACATTCAGAAAGTTTGCACATGTCCATTAGTGCTGCTCCACTGCTACAAAGTCAAATTCAACCACCTTCTAGTTTTAATTTTCACACCCTGTGCACATCCCAAAAAGTCTTATCCAGAGCCTCTCACATTTCCAATATTCACATTGTAAGTCGAGGTCACCTATGTCAATTTAATACATCATATGCAGAACTCTGCTAATGTCTCACATATCTTATTATTATCCCATCAGTTCCTCCCCTCCTGCCCACCCTACACTGATTTTCTGCTCCTTTGAGACATTAGAGGTTAAATTTAGTCTGCTAATTCCAGGAGGCAGGGACCATGTGCTATATACATACTGCAAGATGACTAAAACACTTTCACATGATGCAATGATTCAGAAAGATACTGAAACAAAGGCGAGCACAGCAAAGCATTCTGAGTTGACACTTCTAAGAATTTAATTTCTTGACACTTCTAAGAATTTAACTATGATCTACTTCTCGTACAGTATCTCCACTGATAATTATACCAGGCAGCAACTGTCAGTTCAGCTTCACCTCATTCCAGACCCAGCAAAGGCATTTATTCCCAATGCTGAAGTGTACACACGTGACACACCAGCATTTTTAAAAGGTTGCCTACGTTCTGAGTTTGAAATACTTGACGCTGTTTATATTACAAGCATTCAGCTGAGGCTTACATGACGAGATCGAAGAGGACTGGTGCTACGGCTGCGGCTTCTACATCTCTGAGACCACTACAAGAGAAGAGTTGGACAAAGCACTTTTGAGAGAAGGCATTTAATAATGACAGGCAACAGGCTCGGCAAGCAGACTTGCCAGGCTGGAGATAGGGCTCGAGGACAGAGTAAACAATATCTCTCTTTAGAACAGGCTCTGCCAACAATCATACAGCTCCATAATGAATACACTAAGGCAAATTGAATTATTCATCCTAAAAACAGGACCCTAAATCATAACTGGTATTTGATATACACAATTCCAGGCATATAGGGAACAATAAAGAATTTATCTTTTAAAATTTTAAAACTGTGTTTAAGTCCAGTGATTTCCCTTAACATGTTACTTAACAGAAGTACATACCAGAGTTCCTCTTTTTGTGACTGCTTCTCCCTTCACAATTACAACATCATTTTCCATCAGAGCAGGCCATACATGATAGGCCACAAAGGCAGCTGTGAAGTCAGAGTCAAAACTACGATGGTACCTATTGAAACAGATACAAGAAATGTCTGCATGTAAGTGCCAAAAGATAAATAGGATGCTAAAATAGATGTCTATATGTCTACTACAGCAGCATGTATAAACTCAATACACCTGTTTTTTGAGGGCCACACATCAAGCAGATGAAGCAAGCATCCCCAGGCCTGTACCATATGTATATTCAGCCAGTAGCTCTGGGTATCAAATAGCTAGTTGCCCAGTATTGGGACAGGATCATTAAGTAGCCATGTATGACATTGCACTCTCCTATTGAAGGGCTACTTTTATCTTCTCTACTTCTCTCCTTGGCATCTCAAGTTCATCCCCATCAGGGTTCCATTCCCTTTGAAATTAATATTAGAAAGCTCCTTATTGGTGTGGCTTTTCTTGCTTTTGAGCACAATTTTTTTAGCGCTATGAATCCCATTATTTTCCTTGAAGGCGTGGAAGTACCCTATGATTCTCTGCCAGCTAACAAAGCAGCCAGTTATTTATGGTGTGCAAAATTCCCATTTTTAAAGGCATTTTTCTTTTTGTTCAGCTCTAACTCAGAAGAGATTGGAATGTATTAAGATCCATACAGCATACAGCAGCCACAGCCTGGAGGTCACAGCACACATGTTGATGATTCTGTATCAGACATGAACTTGCCAGATCTCAGTGAGCAGGACTTTTGCAAAATGGGCCAGAAAGGAGGAACAATGAGGCATATATGTTATAACCACTGGAAGCAGACAAAGACTAACCAGGAAAAGAAAAGCCAATGAGAATTTTCCTCTGAAAGGATAAATTAAATATGCTCTAGAGACTGAAGTTCATCCAGAAAATTGCTGTGCCGTCCATTAAAAAAAGCTGTTAACACTGGTCTACATCCTGGCATTTTTAGATCATCGTAAATCTTAAAGACAAAACAAATTTGCTACAGAACAGGAATATTTTCCCCAAATTAATGTTTAGCATCGATTCTAAACCTTTATATTAATTAGAAGTAAAGTCTGCAACCTGATAAATTTTTTTAATAGTAGTAATTGACTGAAAATAAAGAGTTCTTACTTGGTCTCACTGAAAAGTTCTCCATCAGTACCAAAGGCGATATCAAGAGGAGGAACAAGTGTCTGCATTGAAAAAGCCACACGGCACAACTCTCGAATCAAGGTGCTGATCACAATGAAATCAATTTCAGGTGGAAATGAAATCTTTGGATTGATGTTCATGGATCGAATTACTTCCTGAAAAATAAACACAGCTGAGTAATTTGAGCTCACTAACACTTTTACTCAGGGGCAAGTATGGAAATCCCTCCTAAATATGTCTCTCGTCTTTCTACGTAAAGAAAAAAAAAAAAAATCAGCATAAGAAGCTCCCAGAAATGTTGTCTTAGGCTATTCCAGAATATATTAGCTTCAGAAAGACTGTGCTGTTATTTTAGAAATAGTGTGCTCAATAACATTGATTTCAATCTTATGACAGATGCAGCTTTTCAGTGGAGCACACAATTTAAGAAAATAAGAAATTTAGCTTACATTTATTTCAGACAGTTACACTGTACCTTGTTAATTTTTTTTTCTGGCAGACATAGACATTCTAGTCACAGACAAATAAAACAAGTAACTACTGGGCCACACCACAATATTATTTTAGAAAATAAACTGCTACAAGACAAAATCCATGCAATAAATCTCCTCCTTTTTTTCCTTCTTACAGTGCATTTCTTGTTTACACACTCCAAATTTATCAGCTAATGAAATAGATCAACACGTCACTTCCCCACTGCCCTTGACTTACATTGACACTGCCCTGAACGTCATACAGATCCTCATGGCGAACTATATAATCCAGGACAGTGTCTTCAAGTGACTCAGGCCCCGAATGACCTAGAGACAGAGTGTCTCTTACACGCATTTTGAACTGCCTGTAGGCCATCTTTGCTGCATGAAAAGACTCCTACAAACAGAAAGAATGTCTAGTTAAATACAGCAGACCAAGATGCAATTTTTATCAATTATCTGAGAAGATTAACTTAACCCAGTATCCTCATTGTTAGAAGGAATATAAAATGCTGCTAAAATGCTGCTGTAAAAGTGAAAGTTAAAAATAGTACTCATCTGGGAGGACTTCTCTGATTCAATCAAGTGTGATTTATTTGCAGAAGACAGGATTGAAAAAGCTTCCCACCCACCCTTCCATTTTTATGCAGGATTCCATCATCCATCCACAGTCAATGGAATCACATTCACATGTATCAAGAGCACAATTCAGTAACAGCATTTTATGTGCCACAGCTTCACATGGGAGATAGGAGCACCTTTTGTCTGTTGAGACGAAAAATCTAACGGGAGAGTGTAAACTGAATGACAGCTGGGGGTGGGGCACGGAATAAAACCTTCAGTAAGCCAAATGTGCTTGGGGTCACACGGATTAATAGACACGCTGCTGCCTCTGACACAGGATGTACTGCACCAGTTCTACAGAAAAGAAGACTAAGTACAGAAAAATGAAAACAAACTTCTTCAAGTCTGACCTGACAGTAAATGTGAGGTATTTAGGTAATTTCAAGGGACTCAATAAAATTAGAAAAGCACATAGCTACAGGCAAGAGGGAAGCATGCTGTGGAAAAAAACTCCTCTCCATACTTCACAGAAATGCTAATTCACACACTATTTAATCCAATCCAGCCATAATATTTATAAAACACTTCCAACCTGCAAAACAAGTTCATTTTTTTTTTCTTACCACAGCTGCAACATATATTATTCTTTGCACCATCTCCACGTCACCGATATATGTTCTCAAAAGGGTCTCTGCATCCAAGCGTTCTTGAGCATAAATGTCACCAAAGCGAGCTACCAGGCAGGCACGACGCGAAGCGTTTGTACGCCTGGCTCGGCCAGGCGAGCAGCTCCTCAGGGTATGTGGACCAGGTGACTTTGCCTCACTGTGCCTTGGGGAAGGAGAGCGGCTCCGTGCAAGCCTACAACAGGTATGTAAAGAAGCATGGGGTCACTTCACCATCCTCAGATGGTTTGGTTGTTTTTTTTTAGCTCGTGCACAGAGTTTTGTGTCAATGTAATTATTGCCAGGGTAAGCTGAGATTCTGGGCCAACATAATCAAAGGAGTAAAGATGCAGCTGGTTAGTCTGATATGAGAGCATTTGTGTCAATACATTTTATGATCTAGAGCCTGAACAATAAAATTAAAGTAATTCCTAAAGTGCGTACTGCAGACAACTTTGTTCTGGGGAAATACACTTACCTAGTAATACTTTGGAAATGTGTTTCTCTTTCAGTACCACTGAAGTGTTAGAAAGTCAGACAAGTGAGAATAGAACAGCAAGTCCTGCCATGTAAAGGTATAGTATTCCAAGAGGAATACAAAACAAACCCACAATCAAACAAAAACAACAGAAAAGCCCCACAAACAAACAACCCAACCATCTCTTTTTATTCCTTAAAGTTTCCCTCGGTGTATTTTGTAAAGCTGCTCTCTTTGCTGCTTTGCCAGAAACTTGACACAACTCCCTAAAATTAAAACATTTGGGCACTAGGAGAAATCAGTTAAAGAGTTTATGTTCCTTCATAACAAAGTACAAAAAGCTTTTGTTTATATTTCAATTCCAAATGAAGAGGGAATTCATGCTACCTAACATGAACAATTTTTCTGATTCAGTGAATTCTCTGAATAATGCCTTTACCTGCTTTGGAGAACAGACTTCTGCGCATCCAAGATGGAAATCTCATCCCGCAGTATTTGAATCTGCTGCTCATAGTCATTCAGACGATCCAATTTCTTCAGGGCATCCTCCTCTTGGGCACGGGAAGCCTTCAGACTTAACCATACAGAATAAAGTCAGTCTCAAGATGTCCTTCTACCAATGGAAACCATCTAGCAATTAATTCTCAGCATCAGACAAAAAGAGAAAAAAAAAGAGAAATACCGATCAAGCTCCTGATGTTGAAATACAAGGAAATCCAGAGTTTAAAAAAGCATACTCCAAAGCATACTCTTAGGTACACTTTAAAATGTGTACTGTGACAGGAGACTGAGTACACTACAGTTCCTGTTACAGGAGGGATCACTGGTTGACAGTTGGTGTCCTTGCACTAGCTCAGATGATGAGGTCTAGAAAAGAAATTGATTTCTTTCTCATATTTAGGATGTTAACTAAATAAGCTCAGTTTTCTCTCCTACAGTTTAAGACTCTAGCTATTTTCTTATGTCCTTGGGTTCTTTTCTTCAGTGGAATATATTAGTCAATAAAGGTATATCACTAATGGTGTTATTCAAGTAATATCAGAAGCTAATAATTCCTCTCCTACTCTCCTCATGAGAAGCAACGTTTCTGAAACATTGGCAGACAGTTAAGCTAATTTATCTTCTGGCCTTTATTCTTACTTAATGTTAGAAAGAATCCCAACAGAGATGAACATCCTTAGTAAGTTTCTCCAGCAAGGACTTATAGCAGAGTGCTAGTAAACCTCTCCCACCTCACCCCCCAAAAGAAAAAAGAAAAAAGCCCTATATAATATACAACACACTAACCAGGCTTTCCTTAAATTGCTGTGATAGACAATGCAGACAAACCAATTTTGGTTTAGTACCTATCTAACAGGAAGGATAAATAAAAGTAATCATTTCACATCTGTAACATTTTTGTTCTTTACTCCCATTCATATGGGGATTTTTGAGACAGTTTTAAAGCAATTTTTGATAGTCTTTATCTCACTGCTGTGAAATCCATCATTTCTTCAAGACAGCAGGTAGTGATTATAAATACAAACAGATGCTTAGTTATGGGTCAGCCTTTACTGGGGGAAGGGGGAAGGCACAAATATAAGAGCACATGACAGACTGAAAACAGCAGAAATACCTGCACCTTTCATTGTTCATCACAAGTCATATGGTAAACCATAAATACAAGAAAAAACACAAATGAAAAACGAATGTTTCTTTGTAAGAAAAAGTACCAAAAGGAAAAAAAAAAACAAACACAAAACCAAACACAAAACCAAAACCAACCAAACAAACAAAAAAAGACAAAACAAACCAAAACAAACAAATTCAGGACAGACATTTATTTACCAGTGCTGACTTTCATAAGCCTTAAAATAACCCCTTCCATGCTTATTAAATCTAGGCAGTATTTAGAGTATTGTTTATTCAATCTACCACTAAATATGAATCTGAAACAGTGTAATATTTTTCTTTTAAGGTTAAAGAGATGCAGATGCTACCAAAAAAAAAAAACAAAAAAAAAAAAAAAAAAAAACCAAAACCAAACCAACCACCACACAAAGTAGGCAAAATATAGTTCTTAAAAAAATCAGAACAGTTTTTATAAACCACTTCTATTTTAAGGCTATAACTAGCCTTTGAAACTCTACCATCTAACCATTTAAAACTAAAATAGGCTGCAATCTTCACCGAGTTTCTCAGAAAATATAACAGCCTTGAGAACAGGTGTCAGGTATCTGCTTAATGCTGCTTGGATGAAGAAGAAGCCCACTGCCACCCTCCAGCTTCAAACAGTTCATTAATGCTGAAGTCCTCACAGGTCCTCTGGGACTTGGGCTAATCCCAACTCATTCAGTCAGAATGCCTTGAAATTCAAGGCAAGGGCAACTCCACCTATGTAATTTTTGGCCAGGTGCCTGTTTAAACTATTTTTAAGTGTTCCCAGCAACAGCATCACTGCAGAGTCTTGAGGTAACTGATTCAAGCTACCATATTCGCTGTCACTTATTACAACCATGTTTACCAAAATTTCTTCCTATCAATTTATGCAACATATATGTCCTCCGTACAGCAGATCAAGAAAGAAAAGTCCTCTTGATCTCATATACTTCAAAGTGAGTCATCTGTCTCTAAGTTTGATTAGACATTGGCACAAATCTAAGTAGCCTAGTAGTAAGCTTCCATTTCTAGTAGTATTAATAGGATTTTGTTCAGTTTTTAGTACACTTTGTCTTCCCCTGAAAAAATTCCAAATACTTTTAAATGTTGATCATTATTAATCTAAAAATATGCATATTTTCTTTCATAATTGTGCAGCAAATAGCTAAATCCTATTATAATTAATATCTTTATATAATGAAAGCTTATACTGGCTATATAATTTTATTATATTGAATCTAGACCACTTTTGCTCTAACAGTCCAGGAGAGCAAGATGCCTTGCAAAATAAAAGTATGTGAGACAGACTATAAACAAGAGGAATGAGATCATCAGGTATTCCAAAAGTTTCATGAAGCAAGTTTACAGACAAAGATGGAAGGGATAGTCCTGACAACGTGTTCTTTGTGTTAAAAAAATTAAAAATTTAAAAAATCCTGCCCTAAGTGTCCCAGATCAGTCCTGACATCACTTTCTCTACTTTTAGAAGCATTCTGGTTTCGGCAGGCAGATGAAGACTAGTAAAATCTGATCTCACCCAACTGAAGGGGTTCACATTCTGAAAATATGATTCACAGCACATGAAAAACAGCACCTTTAGCTTCCATCGGAGCTTAAACAACCCGGCAGAAGTTCTGCAACTGGAACCAACCAATGTGAATGCCCTGAAAGACAGAGCAGAAGCTTACTTGCTGGAAGACCTGTATGAAGAAGCTATTAAAGACTATGAGACCGCTCAGGCCAATAGTGAAAATGACCAGCAGATTCGGGAGGGGCTGGAACGTGCCCAGAGGATGCTGAAGCAATCCCAGAAGAGGGATTATTATAAAATCTTAGGAGTAAAAAGGAACGCTCGAAAGCAAGAAATCATAAAAGCTTACAGAAAGCTGGCATCCCAGTGGCACCCTGATAACTTCCAGAGTGAGGAAGAGAAGAAGAAAGCAGAGAAAAAATTCATTGATATAGCAGCTGCTAAAGAAGTCCTCACCGACCCAGAAATGAGGCGGAAGTTTGATGCGGGAGAGGGCCCCCTGGATGCAGAGAGTCAGCAGGGTGGAGGCAACCCCTTCCACAGGAACTGGAACACATGGCAAGACTTCAACCCCTTTGGTTCTGGAGGAGGACACAAAATTTTTTTCTTTAGTTTGGAGAAAAGGAGACTGAGGGGTGACCTCATCAATGTTTTCAAATATGTAAGGGGTGAGTGTCAGGGAGATGGAGTTAGGCTTTTCTCAGTAGTGACCAGTGATAGGACAAGGGGGAATGGGTGTAAATTGGAGCATAGGAGGTTCAAGTTGAATATTCGAAAAAATTTTTTTACTGTAAGGGTGACAGAGCCCTGGAACAGGCTGCCCAGGGGGGTCGTGGAGTCTCCTTCACTGGAGTCATTCAAAACCCGCCTGGACATGTTCCTATGTGATGTACTCTAGGTGGCCCTGCTCTGGCAGGGGGGGTTGGACTAGATGATCTTTCGAGGTCCCTTCCAACCCCTAGGATTCTGTGATTCTGTGAAATGGCAACATGAATTTCTGTCCAGTCTGAATTAAGACTTACATAAGGGAATTGGGAAATGCTTTATTCCCTACTAATAGCTTTAACTGGGAAGACAGCAGTCAGGTTGTATCTAAGAATCGAGGAATTGTGTGAGCTACTTTTCATCCAACAAATCAAAAGAGCTCATCTTATGCGACTATGAGTTTATAACCCTGGTATCCGTGCAAATAATTAATATCCAAAGCAATCATCACTTGCTAGCAAAGTCCTTCAATGCAATCTGGCAAAATTGTTCTAGAAGCAATGATAAACATCCAGAGGTGAACAAGTGATATTCAACTCGATGTGGGAAATAGAAAATCTAATGGCCTGAGGTTTTTTTGTTTGCTTAACCATCAGGAGCAGCTCATCCTCTCAGTTGCCTTCAATGGGCTCATGGACAGTTATATCCTTTCCTACAGTGTTAGCAGCAAAGTCAAGTTTCCCCCATCTTTGAGAGCAGCAAGCATTTATTTTAAAGGCTGCAACCATTTATTTAACAGGTATGACTATATTTCTGTTGTTGAAATGTCACTTATCACAAGAATTCACTTGATTTCAACTACTTTTCTATTTTCTTCTGACAATACAATATAGAAAAAAACCCCAAACAAACCAACAAAAACAACACCCCCCACCCCAAATCAAAACAAATGAACAAAAAAAAGGACACGGGCTACAATTCATAAGAGCGAAGAATTATTACTGCTTCTAGAACTGGCTGTAGGTCAAGCCACAAAAGGATATTAGTTTTAAGGACCCCTGCAGTGAAAACGCCAAGGTAAATCCCCCAGCTGCACCCTTACTGATCCAGATTAACTTCCCAGATGTGACCAACACACTTAGAAACTCAAAAGCCATTCTTAATCCAGAGATGTCAACATTACCAACATTCGCAGACAGGCAAAAGGATTTGGCAAAAATGGTCTAAAAGAAAATGACAGATAAAGAACTTGATCTTAGACAGACTGACTGAAGTGCATTTTATTTAACACACATTACTTCCAAAAGCATCATAGCAAATTGCAAACAACGGTTTCCAGCTATATTCAGAATACAGTTCTCTCCTACTGAACTTCATCTACAAGATTCAAATGCTATCAAGCTGCTTCTTTCTAAGTAATCCTTCCTCTATCCTAAAGGAAGAGGAAGTTCAGCCACAAAGGTTCTTCTCACATGAATCTGCTTATGCTAACTCTCTAGAAAACTAAGAAAACAAGCTACAGGATGTAAAGGACCTAGACCTATTTTTACTACAGCAAAGGAGAGTGTGGAATAAACAGAACCCACTCAGGTAAATGACAGACTGTGTCTCTACATGCTGACATTCTGCCACAAAAATTCTTTTCTTACACTGCTTTTAGCTGAACAATTTCGTCTTCTGCTGCCAAAAGAGTAGTGGCTGATTTGATCTTTGTGTCTTCAAGAGCCAACTGGGTTTTTGCCAGACTGCAAGAAAAATTAATAACCTTCATGGTAAAGACAGAGATTCTACCACAGAATTTGGTATGACAAACTGCTTAGGCAGACGAAGTCCATACCAATTTCACATATGAAAACAATCACAATGGGTTTTGTGTAGACTATCAGCAGACAAATACCTTATAAAAAGTTGTATCTTACTGGGCAATAACTGATTATTTTGCTATGACCTATGATTTTTCATTAAGACTAAACTCCAGATTTCAACAATTTACAGCTCTCAGAATTATTTCACTGTCCATAGATGGGTGTCCTGGATTCAGTTCAGATTAATTATCACAAGCAGGTGCTGGCCCAAGCGACTGGGAGTAGACACAGCTGGGATAAACAACGGAACCAGCAATGGGATATTCGGTATCGACACTGATGTCATGCCCGCTATGTAAGGGGAAGGCTGGCCCAGGGTCAAGGTGCCCCTTTCAACTTGTTTTAGTGTGTGGCTTCAGCTTGCAGCCAGAGCAGGGAAAGTGGCACCTCGGGTACTGGTAGAGCCTCAAAGTTTCTATCACTCGCTTTTTATATTATTTGCTTAGTATTACTGTCATTACTGATGTTTTCTTCTCCCTTTGTGTTGTTCTAATAAACTGTCCTTATCTTAATCCATCAGATTTCACCTTTTTCTTCCTCCCGGTTCTTCTTCCCATCCCACAGGAAGGAGTGTGTGTTGGGGGAAGCAGTGGGCAAGTGGCTGTGTGGTGTTTAGTTGCCAGCAGAGGTTAAACCACAGTAATGGGGTATCTTGAGACATGGGTTCTTTCTCCTGCACCTGTCCCCTGCCTGCCAACAGCTACACAACCATAATTCCATACTGCACTGTCTTGAAAGGATCACTTCTGAAACCTTCACACACATCTCTACTTGAGAGCACCTCTTCCCAACACTCCCTCTTCCAGACTTCTACATTTGTAAACCACAGTTAACACCTCTCTGACCTGACTGCACAGTGAAATGCAACCCACAAAACTGTACAAAAGCTGTAAAGCTGATTTCCCACTTCTTGAAGGAACTAGCCCAAAATTACTTCCTTGTACTGCAAACTGCCACACACTCACTCCAGTCTGTATTATTTATTAACTTTCCTTGTACTTCTCACCTTGACCATTCAATACTTTTCTCCAGCTCAAATCTTTTTTAATCCACACAGGAGCATAGGATAAAATGCCTCACCCCTAAATCAACTTTTATATATACCTGAACCACAGAATGGCTGAGGTTGGAAGAGACCCCTGGAAGTCATCTGGTCTGACACCACTGCTCAACCAGAGTCACTTAGAGTTGGTTGCCCAGGATTGTGTACAGACAGCTTTTCAGTATCTCCAAGGACAGAGACCCCACAACATTCCTGCACAACTTGTGGCAGTGCCCAGTCACCCTCACAGTAAAAAAAACTATTTCCCAACATTCAGAGGGAAACTCCTGGTTTTTAGTTTGTGCTCTCTGGTTCTGTCACTGGGCACCACTGGAAATGGCCTGTTTCTGTCCTCTTTACACCCCCCCTTCAACACCTTGCTGGAGCGGGTCCAGAGAAGGGCAATGAAGGGGTCTGCAGAACATGTCCTATGTGGAGCAGCTGAGGGAACTGGCATTGTTTAGTCTGGAAAAGAGGAGGCTGAAGGGAAACCTTATTGCCCTCTACAACTGCCTGAAAGGAGATTGTAGTGAGGTGAGTGTTGGCCTCTTCTCCCAAGTAACTAGTGACAGGATGAGAGGAAATGTGCTTAAGGTGCACCAGAGGAAGTTTAGGTTGGATAATAGAAAAAATTTCTATACTGAAAGAGCGGTGAGGCATTGGAACAGGCTACCCAGGGAGGTGGTGGAGTCACCGTCCTTGGTGGTGTTCAAAAAACACATAGACATGGCACTTCAGGACATGGTTTAGTGGTCACGATAACGTTGGGTAGACAGTTGGACTTGATGATCTTGGAGGTCTTTTTCAAACTTTAGGATTCTATGATTCTAAGTATTTATAGGAGCGACTAATCTCCCAAAAGCGTTTTCTATGGTTAGAAAGACCAACAGAGAAAACCCAAACACTCCTTTGTTTATTAAACCTTCCGGTCTAGAATTATTTTGCATTACCTTCTGGCAAACCAGTTGAAAAACCAAGAACAAGAAAACACTCTCTTTCCAAATGTTGTGGGGTCATTCTCTCACCTACCTTGACACTTTTGATATTTAATATATAATGTGAGTTTACAAGGCTTTTTCTGTCCTCTTTTCTTCTTTTCAGGGGCATGCACTGATCTTTAACTCACTCAAAGTTGCCTGAGAGACCTTTTTGATAGTGAAAAGTTAGAATGCCATCATTCAGCCAGGATGAGACATAATAGCTACTAATGTATGCTGGTAAATAAGGGGAGAGCAGCTGATGTCATCTCCCTTGCCTTCTGTAAGGCCCACACAACAACCTTGTCTTTAAATTGGAGATATAGATTGGATGAATGGACAAGGAATTGACTGGATAGATATGCTAAAAGAGTTGCAGTCATCAGCTCAATGTCCAAACAGATCAGTGACAAGCAGTATCTGTCAGGGGTCTGTATTGGGACTGGTATTGTTCTGCATCCTTACTAATGATATAGTGGGATTGAGCATACCCTCAGCAAGTTTGTGAGTGACACCAAGATGAGTGGTGCAGTTGATATTATTGAGAGAATGGATGCCATCAGGTCAAGGGACCTTGACAGGCTTGAGGAGCAAGCCCATGGGAACCTCATTAAGTTCAACAGCACAGGAGAGGCATGAACCTCTTGAAGCAGATCTAGAGGAGGGCCACAAAATTATCAGAGGGCTGGAAACCTCTGCCATGAAGAAAGACTGAGAGAGTTGGGGTTGTTCAGCCAGGAGAAGGCTTTAGGGAGACCTTACTGCAGTCTCTCAATACTTAAAGGGACTTATAAGAAAGTGAGAGAATTTACTTTTTACCCCTATGCTAGTTATAGGACAAGGAAGGGGTTATGGTTTTAAACTGAAAGAGAGAAGATTTAGATTGGTTTTAAGGAAGAAATACTTTACCATGAAGGTGGTGAGAGACTGGAACAGGTTGCCCTGAGAAGCTGTAGGTGTCCCATCGCTGGGAGTGTTCAAGGAGAGAGGCTGGACAGGTCTTTAAGAAACCTAATCTGGTGGAAAACGTCCCTGCCAAAAGCAGCAGGGCTGGACTAGATGATCTTTGACAGTCCCTTCCAAGCCTGCAAGACTACAAGATTAAATAGTCTATTGAACCTCTTTCCTCTAATCTAGATAATACAGTTTGCAGTTCTGAGAACCTGATATTCTTGGAATCACTTAGTAAGAGCATTAAACCACTTCTTGTACTGACCCTAGAACAGTAAACCTTCATTGTTCTAATATTAATAGGATGCACTAGAAAGTGTCTGTCACTGAGTTACCTCTGAAATCTCCCTAAAACTGGCACTAAATGCACAAATTTGTTTCTGAAGCAGACATTTTGAGAGTCCATAAAAATGCATTTTATGCAATTAGACAAAAACTGTTCAGTCCTAGTCACTTACTTGAAAATCTTTCTTCATCTTGCTATAATGGGTTTTGAACTTGTTAGGTGTTTACACACTGGTTATATACGATAACTGATAATTACATGTTGTAGGTCCTTCAATAAGTGTTGCACTATAGCTACTTAATTGCTTTTTATCAAGGTTTGTTCAGCATGCAACAATTCATTGACTATAATTCCACTGGGATGGTCATACACTACACAAAACCATTTAATCTAGAATGCTGGCAAGTTTTTCAACTCCTCTGACAGAAGCAAAAGCTACAAAGTCAATTTATAGATGTAGGTATGACTGTATCATTTGTAACCCACTTTGGATACAAACAGACAATCCAGAGACTAGATGTATTTTTAAGGTCTGATTTTAAGTCAGAAACGAAGTATTTTACAAATCCCCATATTTAGTATTTATATGTCAAGAGAAAAACCATGGCTTATTGAAAAAACAAACAAAAACAAACAAAAAGAAACACAGTTTTCCTACTCTTGTTGCACAAGGCTGAGCTGTAGACGAGTTGAAGTCAGTTCTTCCTGCAGCTCCTGCAATTTCAATGTCTGATTGCTGGCCAGCTCTCTCAGCTGCCTCTCTTTCTCAGTTGAATCCTACAACAGAACACAAAATCACACTGCCTGAATGTTCGGCCTTAGAGAATCCTTCAGCACTGTAGTGTAGCACTGTCAGCAGATGCATTTGTAAACATTTCAGTAAAGACCATTTCTAAAGTAACTGAAGACAAAAGCAATTGCACACCTTCTAGAGACACACTACCTTGCAGGCACACAAAACAGACTCAACTATAGTAGGAAAAATATTCACTTCATTTACATTTACACTTCGTGACAGAGAATATGGAAGGTCTGCATATGCAGATTCACTACCCATACACACATCCTCTGAACAGCGTTCTTGCAGATGTCCTGCATGGGGGTTTGGCTTGGTTTTTTCCAGTCACTCATCTTCTGACTGACACTATCATCAATTCAAATAAAGTTTTTGGAAATTCAGATAAATGCACAGAGTTTATACACACCTTCAGCTTACATGTGTATTTTTACATAGTGTTAGGCTTTCACTGATAGAAATACATCATAAACACTTCTGTGATGTATTTGCAAATGTAAGTGTAGCATAGCTGTTTACCCAGAAATGGAAAGCAGTACAAGAACATAGATCCTCCTACAAAGCAAATTCCTCCACATTGTCGCTGATCGTTGTGAAGCAGCAAAAGCCTTGGAAGACCAAAAGCAACTTCAATGACCTCTTTTTATTTCCCTTACAAAGGGAATAAAGGCGAGACAGAAACAGCATACTTGTCTCCATGAACAACCAAGGATATATGCCATTAAACAAAATCAGGGGGAAAGGCTGTTATTAACAGAAGTCATTAAAGCTCTCCTGCAAGTAGAAATCCATACTATTTTATCCCCTTAAAACAAACCTTGTACATACCAGAGTGGGAGAGAGGTTGGTTTCAAAGAGCCTTCCTGAAGTAGCACAAGAGAAACAAGTCCCTAGCCATGGCAGGAGACGAGTTTTTATTGTTTCCACACCTGCATAATGACCACCTAAGAAAATACATAAATAAAGAATTGTGAGAACACTTACAGAAGGAGCCAGAGCTTGAGAAGATAACACATGTGAAATGTGCTAGTAATAGGACAAGACACTGATTTACCTTCTTGAGATGTTTCATTGAGGATTGTGAAGAGCTGCCCTTGAATCTCAGAATTCAATTCTATTATTTCACAGCATCTGTTCAGATTCTGATTACAGGAATTAATCTGTAAATTAACATGTATTAATAAATCTGCCTGGGCTGTCTTACTTAAATTACTCCTGTGATGATTATTACTTTTTTTCCTATAATTAAGTTTTCACAGTCTTTTATCACTGTACCCACTAGAATACTCATATTTATAAGGTTTACATTAACAGGCAAATGAACAAGACACCAGGACTTCTGCCACCCAGTGGACTTCTGCCACCCAGTTAACTTGCTGCTTTAGAAAATGTACTCTTTTCCCCACTCAAAGATGATGCAACCACAAATATCTCTAAAAGAAAAAGATAATAATTCTGGATGTGTTAAATTCTTTTTGTAAACAATAAGATGGGACATCGTTGGATGAAAAAAACATTTTAGTCCAAAACTGGTTTTTCTGTATTAGGTGAAGTAATACATATAAGGCTACTACCCTGCTTTGTCAACAGCCACGCGAGGCCTTCATGCAATTTAATCTGATTTTTAAGAGTTACCAACTGAAACAGGCTACTGAAGAATGTGCAAAATGCATCATTATGCCTAGAAAACAACAGGACAGCAAAACTACATCACTTCCAGATGAAAAGGAGATGATGGAGTTAATCTGTACAGGATACCTCTGCACCTGCCAGGAGAACACACACTTTGTACCAGCTTCCTTAATCTTTATCTGTAACTTGTGTATCATCTTCAACATAGATTACCCTCTAGGTCTTCAGGCTTTAATGGGTCCGTATGGTTTTTAAAAGCTTCCAAAACAGCTAAAGCTCCCACCTATGGTCCTGTCAGCTTGCATTTCGATTGCTGCAACATACTATGCTCTGGCAACAAGACACACAATCTCACCAAGCTAAGCTCTGCGAGAACACCACTGCAAAGTGCATTTTTCCAGCTCATTACACCAACAAAACACCCATGGTGCTTCCATCTGCCAGCAGCTTCTTTTCTGAAAAAAGCTGCCTGAAACTGCTCGCCTTCATTTCCCAAGACCTCAGCGACAACACCCACCTTTCTTATTATGGGGTATTCACCTCCCACAGTAGTGGGAGCTCAGCCTTCCTGTGGTCCACCTTCACCATCTATTTGCAAGATTTTTATATGCATGTCTCTGTTCTTTCTCCTCTGGTGTCCTGCAATCTGTGGTAGCTTTACCAGCTACCCTCAAACTCCTCCTTGAAATTGTCCTTTGCCATTAATCCCGTGGAGAGTTACACTGACTGTTAATATGCTGCAACTCCTACGTACGATGAAGTAAAAAAAGAACTGACTTCCCTTGAAAAGGCTGCATGTCTGCTCAGCACCTTTTCTCACCAAACACAGCACTCAGTAGATGGTTACAGGCTCATGACCAAATCAACTGTCAGTGTCCTGAAGCTAACAATACCTGGGGACACAGGAGCGAGAACTCTGTCAAGATTTTCTGCTGAGAAAATTCACAATTGTCAAATCTCAGGTCCCTTCATCTCATCTTGCACCAATTTTAGCTTCTCTAATGCTTTCACTGATTTGCCTTCTCCATCTCCTGTTATCTCACTACTTCCACGCACCCTGTTACATCCATCGGCATCCTTCTCACACACATTCAAAACTCCTTCTTCACACCTGCTTCTCTCCTTCCAAAGCCCTTCTGCAGCTGTCTTGTCTTGCAGCAGCCTCACAGCTCTAACAGGCTCCCCGCTCAGACGAGCTGGATAGCTCGTCTTCTCACTTTCAGCATCCCTCTTCCTCACATTTTCCTGACTGTTCCCAGGCCACAGGTGATTTCTTGGGAGCCCACTCTCAACCGTGGTCCTTATATCTGCTCGTCTTTTCCCACAAAACTCTTTACTGATCCAGACTCAGTCATCACAGCTCAAATACTACTTGAGAAAATAAGGTGAAACCGCGAGCGCTAAAGGCATTGGGTGTTAAAACCGCG
>VWZY01007446.1:1246-16167 GCA_013399075.1 Chloroceryle aenea | reverse complement strand
TTTCAGCCTGGAGGTACTTGTGGTTATGTATACACATTGGTCCTTTGTCTATAAAAGTTTTGAATGTCACAAGCAAGAAAGTTGTTTCCTGTGAGTAATGTTGTGGGGGACTCTGTGGAAATAAAAAATAAAACCATCCAGCAGATATGGGTTAGCGTACCTCAAGGACTCCATATGGTCACTCAGTTTCCATTGGAACCCTGGGTTCAGGTCTGGATACATAGAATTTGAGGCTAGGATAGGTCACTTTAATCTCCATTCTGACCTCCTGTAGAACACAGGCTGTAGATCACTTGCTGGGTCCTGAATGAATCCCATGCCATGTAATCACTTATTGAATCCAGTGACACTAAACACAGACTTTTTTTTTCTTTTGCTCAGTCTAGCAACTTACACTAAATTATGGGTCTTCTCTATTTCTGGGTTGTTTGTGTTTGGTTTTTTTTTCCCCTTCTAGCATTTGTCTGAAGACATTTCCTTCTATATGAGGACATTTCCTTCTATATGATTCCTTAAGATGTAGTCCTCCATTTCAATTTTCACTGAACATCAGAGCCAGATCAAATTCAAAATCAGAAATTTTTCCAGTGCAAAAATGTACTGTGTGTATTTTTACTACGGGTTGAGAAAAATAAAAAAACTGAAAGCCTAACTCAACTGGAGAAAATATTGTTTTATATTAATCCTTCTGTGATTCCTGCACATCTTTTTTCATACTATAACCTTGGCTGTGACCAAACCAAGGTGTCCAGTTCCTTGACTTCCACAGTATTTTGTTGGGTTCTGGAGGAGATACGATGTTGGTAAATACACATTTGTTAAAAAGACACAAAAGCTGGTCTCTCCCAAAGAAGAAGCAAGATTTTCTTGTGCGATCTGTAGTCATATTTAACCCTTTTTATTTTGCACAGCTACCTACACTGTAGTAACAAGATGTATTTGGCAGTTATGTTATTTCAAACTTTAAATGTGTGTTATCTTTGAAATACCCTAGGCAACTGTTAAATCCTGATTTTCTCAATAAAAGCTGTTGCTTCTTATTGTTAGTAGTATTTCTAGAAATCTTAAGTCTTGTTCAGAAAACAGTTTGCAGCAAGGAATGGAACAAAGCATAAATTAAAATTAAATTCATCACATTTAGAGAATTTATATTTGTGGTGGGAGAAATGGGATGATTCTAGGCAGTCCAAGCACACATACCTCATTGGATTCATCATATAAACTCATTTCAGGAAAGGACCGCCAGTAATATTAGATATCTTTATTTAAACTTCGCACTATCTTGTGCCTCTCAATTTAGCTAAAGCTGTGTTTTGCTTCTGGAGCCAGCAATATCACATAAATTGAAAAGATGTGAGCAAATCTGATCAGAAGAAGAGAAAAAAACTCTGACTCATAACTGCAATGTGAGCCTGATTCCCCAAGGAAATAAGGCATTTGTAATCATGTTTCTATGTTGGTGTATCTGCATCTGTATGTCTGTCTCTCTGCTTTCCCTTTCCAGTAGCTTTGAACCAATACTTGAATATAAGCTCAGTTTAACAAAAGAATAGTACTATCATGTATTTTGTACAGATGTTTTTTATTTGACCTCAAGAAATATCCACAACAAGAAAGCTTAGAAGTGGACATGAAGTGACAAAAGTTATCAGTTAGAATTTGCACATTGTTAGATATCAGTGAACTTAATCTCAAGCAGAACATACATAGGAAATGAGGGTTCATTTATTCTGCTATTCAGGGGACAATATGCCTTTCCCAAAAGCCCAGAAGTACATAGAATACAAATTTTTAATATGTTTTGTGTTTAGGGAGCAAGGTATATATTCTTTTTTTAATAGAATTTGTGCTTTCAAGCTATATTACAACTTTTCTTTAATCTCACTTTTTTTTTTTTAAAGTGTCTCAGCAATTTTCACTTCAAGAGCCATCCAAAAAAGAAGGCAAATGAGGAATTTAGAATCTAGAGTAGTTGGAATCCATGACAGA
Source organism: Chloroceryle aenea (assembly GCA_013399075.1). NCBI lineage: Eukaryota > Metazoa > Chordata > Aves > Coraciiformes > Cerylidae > Chloroceryle > Chloroceryle aenea. The sequence goes on along the minus strand of VWZY01007446.1, from coordinate 14,178 downwards.
ATTTACCTGATAATATCTTTTAAGATCTGTCTAATGACCATTGAAGGAAAACCTAAGAATAAAACACCTTCCTCATGTCTCAGATACCTTCTTATTTTGGCAACTCAGGAAAAGAAATCATTGACTGTTCTAGTATAATAGACTGGAAAGATAACTGATGTATATGTACAATACATAAACTCACAGTGCTAGTAAGCTGTCTCTCAGCAAGCATTTGTCTACACAGAAGAGCGTATGTAAGCTACCAAAATACATTGTCTGAGTAGCCATTAGAGAGTCTAATGTTCAGCTTGAAAGGGGCAAACATGTAAAATACCGTATCTCAATAACATCCCATAGCAGTAGTGGGATTGATAAATATTTGCATCACAAACATCTAAAAATACTTGACAGGACCCACTGCTGGTGTCCTGTCCATAAATTAATTTTACGTGCGCTCTTGACAGAGCAATGGGAGGTTTGGTGGGAAATCAAAGGGCATTTCAATGTGCCATACTGCCATGACAGCAAACAAACTGGAAGATCAGTGAAGATCATGGAGCTTGGAAAATGTTCTTCACAAAGACATCTAATGTAGTGTACTTATTCTGGAGCTGAATCCCGCCCAAAATGTCCATATAGATAACTTCTTTTACAACCATGGGTGTATATGGACTTGTTGAACCCTGTCTATATAAAACAGACACATGGATAGTTAGATTATAGTCTTCTCCCCTCTGGAGCTCCATAGCCATGAATTTATATTTTAGAATTAATGAGCCCTGTTGAACATGGATGGAGGATCTGCTATTGTCCCTCAAACATTTACAACAGTAAATTTAATAAAGACACAGCACAGAGCCCATAATCTGCATCTCCTATGATATTACCTCATAAACTTTACCCTATCATTTGTCATCAGTTAACTTTCTCCTCAAAAAGCCTTTACTTCTGTTCCTTTAGCTTCAAACTGCCAAACCTTTGAGTGTAGATACCTTTTCATTAAAACACAGTTTAGGAAAATAAGAAAAAAAAAATGCACCAGGACTGCCTGAGGTCTGTTTGTTTCACATTGTCTCAGAGCTTCTGTTAAAATATATAATCGTGTTACCCTAAAGCCCTTGATAAGATGGACATCTAGCTATAAACATATACTTCATGCAACAGTGATAGAGTGACAGCAACAGGACAGGAAATCGGGTGTGCACAATTAACTTTTAAAATATATAATTGGGACAAGGAACTTACTGTTAAACACAGCCAATAAAGAATAACTTATGATTGCAAAATGGGTATAATCTTATTTCCTTCTATTATCAAGGACACTTATTAATTATCCTGAGGGGTTTTTATCTGTGGGTAGCTTTGCCTTCACCTGCCTGCACCTTATTTATATGGTCTCTTATCACTGTGTATGCTTCAGTATTTGTGGCCTTGCTCTTTCCATTAATGTCTGTCTTGTTCAGTGAACCTTCCAAACATGTTGCTTTACCCTTGTCCCATGGAGGGAACTTTACCTCTAAAAAGAGTAAATTTTTTGCAAAGCAGAATGGTTTTAGCACGTGCATTCCTGGTTCATCTCCTTTTCAGTCCAAAAAGATATCAATCTCTTCCTAAAATCATTTTTATTGTCTTCACTCAGATGCCCTTTATTTCTGCCTTCCACATCAAGAGTCACTAATCATTTTTTTCATAGCAGGGAATAAAATCTTGTTTATTGATACCAGATTAATGGGGTTCCAGGTATCCTCTAGAGTACTGTGTGCTTTCAGAGATATTGACATGTATTTCATGTTGTAAGGCCTCAAATTCAAGACATATATAATTCGGGCAAATGTGTAAAAGTTTAAATGCTTGCCCAGTGTTCACCTTTGTGGTTAGTGTCTCCAGTGACTTAAATCGGCCTTGTGTTTCTTATCAGTCAAAAATAGAGCATTCACTCTATTAAAATAACTTGTACGTTTCTATCCACACAGATACAACTGTATACTTCCAAGGCCTGGTGCATTCTGATTCCAGCCACGTGGGAAATATTACTCTGTGATTTGATTGTGTTTGGAATTAAGAAACAAATAACCATAATTAAATAAATAGAATGGCATCTGTGGAGGATGTGGGGAGCAAAAATTAAAAAACAAACAAAAAACAAACAAACAAAAAACCCCACAAAAACTCAGAGAGGAAAGTTGTTGAGAAAAGATGCAGCAAAGGAAAGTTTCTGGACTAATAACTGGCAAGATTTGTTACTTTTGCTAGCTCATAAATGTAATTTTGCTTCAAGTGAGAAGCATGTATTTGTTGGTTTAGGTTTGTTTATTTGTTCTTGTATTAAGGTTCTCTTACTCTCTTTTGGTTCTCAGATACTGACATACCTGTGGTGATTAAGAATAGTTTTTTTGATTACCAACAAATATTTTGTAAAGCTATTGTAATCTTTCTGAATATATTTATCCATCCATTTACAACAACTATTTTTCTACAAATAGTTTTGAAAACATCATAGGAAGCTGTTGTTTTGAAATGATATATATATTTATATTTTTTATTTATGTATGTATATTCACCAGGCAAATAGAACTGAACTGATGATCCACATCAACTCAGACCTGATTCCATGCGACTCTAAGAACCTGAGGATTTGTTTGCATTGGACAGGGCTCTCAAGCTCTTTCAGTTTGCAAAGACTTTTTTTGACGTTTTGGTTTTAATTTTATTTTCCTTCCTAATGATCATCTCTAGTCATTGTTAATTGATTCTTAACAGGGAAAGAAGTTTCTCTTGCTTCCATCACTGCAAGACATGAAATTCTCTGTCTCTTCTTTCCACCCATGTCCTGTGATAGTTGTGAGTCTATCACAGGTCATGAACATTTGCAGTTAGTAATCCTAATAATATTTGTGCATTTCACTTTGGTAATAAATCTTGCCCTGCATAAAGATCAGAAGAGGCAGGCCTAACTCTGGGACAGAAGATCTGCTATGCCAAGTCTGTCTCACCACTCTTTTTCAAAGGCACAATCCATGCCAAAGTCAGGGGCTGAGATGGTGGCACTGCATAATATTTTTTAAGTTATGGTGAGCTTTTTTCTTTATCCCTGCTAATGCACTTCACTTCTAAGTCTGAAGGGCCAAAATACTGAGATTATCCAAGTTAGTAGATTCTCTTTGCCTCTGAGGCTGAATGGTTTTGCTATCCACGTCAACTTGAAAATACAAAATAACACAGGAAACTGTGAAAGAAAAGTGTAAAGTTAACACATTGGCACAATGAAATGAATACCATTAACCACTAATGAGGATGTGGGGAGGTGAAGAGGGGTTTGTTTGGTTTTTTTCCTTCCCCTTTTTGAAATTATTTCAATCCAATAGATAAGGAGAAATACACTATATAAGTAAGTGTTGAAAGAAATTACCATTCAGTAGTAATAGCAAATCATACCATAATTTCTGTAGGCTTGTTATTCTTATAGCTAAATACGAAGACTAAGAGTGCAGTTTAATTCTTGTTCACTTTGATTCAAAACAGAGTAATTCTACTGTATAACCATACAGTGATGGACATGCAAGCATTCTGCTTTTTTGAATTGCCTAAGTGGGAATCATGTCTAAGCAAAATATCCTACAACCATGTGTACTTTCTCATCATAATTCCTTTGTCCTCCAGTTAAGATTTTAAGGGTTAGAGTTCCCTGTCTATAATATTTACCAAAGTACTCAGGACAGATTGATTAGAAAGCAAAAACAAATATTGATTACCTGAATGATTTACTCTACTGAAACTGAGATACAGAAAATACCTAATTATTTTTCAGCACCCAGTTTTTGTTAGATAAGTAACTCACTGAAGAGTATGTTTTACAGATAGAGCAAGTCAAGTTGTTTTTAAAGAAATAATTTTGTTTAATTATGATTCTTTTCAGAAGAAATCAGTTTCTTGCTTTCTTAAGACTTTTTTTCCCTGGACATATTGGAGAAAATGGAACTAAAATTGAAAGAACTTATTTCAACATATTTTTTAAAATGAAACCTACAGTATTTTCACTTTAACATATTCCTTTGCTTAGGTGTAAGCATGCATTTATTGTCTATTAAATATAAAAAGAGTCAAAAAAAACCCTATTAAAAAAAAGCTACCAGAAAACACACTTCAGCTTATTTTTCTCACACTTTTTATTTTCTTTTCCTCTTTTAGGTTTTGATTTCTCCTGATGCTTGGTGTAGTTTTCTATTTAAAAATATTAAGAGTTTCTTACCAGATGGATAAACCAAGTGTTCTTCCTGTTCTAGTGACAGACCACACTCTCTGGTGACCTGTATAGGACTTGCCTTGTTATATCCCCAGCAGTGGAATTCTAGGTCATGAAGTAACAAATTAGGTGTTTAGCTTTGGCTGTCCCTGGTTAAACTGATGCTGTACCTACCAAGAGGGCGGCCACCACACACTGTTCACAGGAGGCTTATTGAATGAATTAACATAGTCCTTGGAATAATGATCTTATAACAAATGTGACATCATCTTATTAGCATGATCAGTTCCATGTTAATTATGATACCTATTATTGTGTTTTCTTGAGGAAAAAGAAATTTCATATGTTTGGCAGTGCAGATGAAAGATACCTATTTCTGCTCTTTTCTAGACATTTATTCTCAAATCACACAGACTAGAACATTTTGAGAGAATAGGTGGTTCAAATCGTCTTTATTCATAAACAACACTGAGAAAGTGAAGGAATTTGTTGAAGTACTTGACATACAATATTTTGATTATTTTTTCACATTGTTTTTATTCATGTCTATATTTAATCTATATAGTCATATCGAATCTGAGTACTTGAATGTCTGTATTATGGCTTAAAGTTTTTGTGTGTAAGAAAAGTCACAAATCAATCATGCATCAAACCAGTCTTATAATTATTACAATGAGTAATTAGAAGCATTTTTTTCATTTAGGTTTTTCATATGAACAATTTACTTCAATGATTTGTTATTCATATTGTGTAGCATTTGGTGAAATATTGTTCATTAAGTTGAGAACTGAACCCTTAACATTAAAAAAAGGAATGAGCATAGAATAAGCTCAAAAAGTATTTTCTGTACAAAATGCCAGGCATGCTAAAATTTCTTCTGAAAATTGTGTTATTTTGTGAAATTTGGAGACATCTAGGAGTACATACTTCAGATAAAACAAGTGGTACATTCTGAAGTCATGAAAGGGTATTTTTTAAAGGTGTGTAACATTGCTTCAGTGTGAAAACCAGTATTACATTCCAAGCATTCTGCTGCTTAGGTCTTGGAGTTATGCACTCAGGATTTCCACATTACCAAATACATTAAAAGGGTGTCATGAACATCTAACATATCCAGAAAAACTTGACATCAGATTTAGAAGTTTTCCCAGAAATAATCACATCCTATATCACCCCAGGAAATGGAGTGTTTTCCCAAGGACAGTATTTACATATACTGCAGCCTATGACTTGCTGATATGATATCAGAATAATTTTCCAGGAAAGTATTTGAGCTACTTTTCTTATACATTCATTATGGGAATCATGACACCTCAGCTGACTGTATATCCAGTGAAGTTTGTGTAGTGTGTGTCCACACAACAAAATACAACACAATGTGGGTATTATGATTTAGTGAGCCTTAAACCAGTAAATCCACAGTCTTCATTAACCTGGATCCAGATTCTATCTGTATTATTCCAGTGCTTCCACACCTGAGCTGTTCTTGTGAAGCAGGAAATTGTGGTTGCTACAACTGCAGCATGTTTTCCATCCAGGTACTACAACCTGTGCTCCAGGTACTACAATACATTCAGGTGCAGGCAAACTCTAAAGAAATTTGGAAATTATAATCATTAACTTAAATAAAATGAGTGTGGTACCTGTATTCACAAGCACGAAGGAATCTTCTACTGTTTGATCAGTTTTATTCTAGAATGAAGCAATGCATTATCTCTATCACTAAGCTACCTCTTCCTTTATTCTAGTTTCTGCTTATTTCTTGCCTGATAACTGTATTTTCCTTTAAAGACATCAAGATCATCTTATAGAAGCTGGATTTACCTTTTCAGAAACATAACTAGGGAGAGAGCTTTAGATGGAGCAAAATATATTTCTTCTTTTGCTTTATTTCAGGAGTTATTTGGAGCTATATGCATCAGTTCTATCAATACAGCTGATGGTGGTAAAGTACAAAGAAAATGAAATCAATGAAAAACTTCTTGATGGATCTATGTTTCTCAGGAACAACATAAACTAAATCTACTACAGAACCAAAACCAACAATACAGAACTCTCAATGTCCTGTTAGTCTTTACAATATATGTAACTAATATCAGGTCATAATTTTCTTCTGACTTTATACTTTTCAAATAACACTTTGGTAACACATACAAAAGGACACATCTCATGACACACTTTTATCAAGAGTTCCACAGTTCACTGATCCTGGGAAAAGGAGTTCTCAATGTTTATCAGATAAATTTTAGATCAATTTTTATTATTTAAAAGATTTGGTAAGAATAGTAAGTCGGTTTACTCCAGCAAAGTTAAGATATCTCTTCACAAAATTCGAAACAAAATCTGTAAATGAAAGAAATAGTAAGAGATACTTGCAAGATCCTTCTGGACACTGACCCAGTTCCTGTCAAAGTCTATATATTTTCTTCCCTCGTTGGCATCTGGGTTGAGGGGTGTTACAGTCTTCTTTTGAATATACCTTCTTGAAATCTGACCCCCACCTATAGAAAAAGACCTAATCTTCTCTGTTACTGACAAAAACCAAAACCAAAACCAAAACCAAAACCATAATCCAAACACAGCACTGAGGAAGTAACCTCAATTTCAAAACTCAGGATATTTTGTCCATGATTATTTAAAAATATGGTCAATGCTTTTTTGCTCTGTGCTAATCCTTATAAAATTAATAAATTATGTTTCCACTGCTATTTAATTAGCAGTGCAGTTTGCATAATAAAATCTATTTTTTTTGTCTTGTTTTTATGGGGAAAGTTACTTTCATCACATACGCAGCTTGTGTGCAATATTATGTAAGCTTTCTGGAAACGCAGAACTTTTTGAAATTAAATACTGTCGATTGATGTTCTTATTGGTGAAGTTTGGATGTCATTTAGTACCAGGTTTAGCACTGAAAAGCTGTCTGCTAAATCAGCCCTTACGGAGCTGTGATTTCTTAGTCTTACAGAATTTCTGGTATACGTAGCTGTTTTGTATACACCCATGGGTCCTATACCTAAATACATAGTATTCATAACATTATTAACACTATACTGTAATTGTCTTGTTCTCAGTATTGCAAAGAGATTAAAGTCTCACACAATAGAGATTTAAGTCTCACACAATTAAAAATGGAACTTGAAATTATATTGTTAACCTGGATAACATAGCTTAAAACACTTCTACCTTTATACAACACAATCATGCTTGAACAAAGAACATAGGACCCTAATCTTTTGCATTAACTTAAAGACTTATTTTTAACTTCACTGACTAATATCTATTATGGAGCTAGATGTTTGCTTCTGCGCTTCAGCCATATGAATCCAGTTTATCACCTAGCTAACATTAAAGATGTGCAGAAAATCTTGATGTTATTCTATCAATTAACAGAATGATTAAAAATTACATATAGTACATTGTTCAACTAAGCTAATTTCTTTTTCTAAAATCTTGTGTCTTTATATCTTCCATATTTTAGAGGTCTGGTAAAATAGACTAGAGGTGCTTCTGATGAAGGACAAGGCTCTGCTATTTAAGCTTTGTAGAAATTTAAAAGTCATTACAATAAGGCATTCTATATTCTAGTGGTCAGAAAAAACTTTGGATTTTATCACCATATAAAAGGTTGTGTTTAAGCTGCGAGCCTGGAAAAAGCAAGTCAGCAACCAGAATCCTATCTTAAGGAAAGCATTTTAAATCAAAAAAACAATCAGAGTAAATTTAATTTCTCATCTGCACAAAATTCTGAATAAGAAAAAATGGTATAAAGGGGAATGAGCAGTCAGAAAAGATCACATAGACTGACCTTATGCTGTCCATTTTCAGCCTGAATTGAAAGTTCTCATTTGAAGCTTATTTCTCTTTACCACACAACTTTTCATTTTGGCAGATGTTCCCATGTGCCATACACAACTCTAGGAAAAAAAAAATACAAACCTCTTTCAAGCTAAGATAAACTTTGTTTCTCAGATGTTTGTAAGATTTCAGCACCAATTCTGTGATGATGATTCAATTTTTCAAAGAAACTTTGGAGAAATATCAAAATATAGGTACCTAAAAAAAATCCCAAACTAAAAATCTATGAAAACAAGGAAAAAATCTCAGATACTTTTACAAAACTAGCTTGAGCAATTGATAACTGAATCAGTAAAGAATTCCACAGAAATATGTTTAAACCCCCTAGGAGACTGCAAAGGGATTTAAGGGTATGTTGATTCTAAAAGCATTAAAGAAATGTGGGTTTTTTTGCCTAAACTAGAGCATCTCCAAGTTAAGCAGGTCCAAACTAAACTAAGTTAGTTGTCTAAGAAACTTGAATAGATAGCTGAGGGTCACGTGCTTAACAAGATTCATATTATGTACAATAAGCACATATCTTTGAAGGTAATAAAATACTCAATGGAGGGCTAATTTCTCTCCATTGACCAGGAAAAGACACAAGACTGTGAACTTAGAGAATGTCCCTAACTTGCATATGCCTAAAGATAGTTCAATTCTGATATTTTTTTCATTCATCACCTAAAAGCTACCTGTGCTTACACCATCAAAAAATAAACCACTTCATTCATGTTCTTAAATACTCTTTTAGGAGAATAACCAAGAACCTAGCTGTGAAAAATTTAGAGCTGTTGATCTATTTAGTCTCAATCTCAGAGCCTGTCAAGATTCAGCCGCTATATCCTTTGAATTATTTGCTTTTTCTGTTCAGTTTTTAAAGTATAGCTAATCTCTGAGGTAGACACAGGTTTGTTCTTTATAATTCTTTTCATAAGGAAATCTTATGGGCTTTNTTCATAAGGAAATCTTATTGGTTTTTTTTTTTGATTTTGGCTATTTTTATTTTTTGACAATATTTAAAAAAAAAAAAAAACACCTTATTTTTATATTTTCCTTTTCTTTTTTTTGCCTTATAATATTTTATCTGGAAAAAATAAATGCACAGGTGGAAAAAAGCAACAGAAATCATAATCAAGATAAAATCTCCTGCTCTTTCTCAGGGGAGTGGGGAGAGAAGGTCATATATGAACTGATGAAGAATTTCCACAGCATAATAACAGTTACGTGTATTTTTGGCACATTGTTTCTATATAATTTCTATATATTTTTTTTTCACGCATAACTAAAAACTTATCTTGTACTTGTAGGGTAGAATATTAAAAAAGCACCTGAACATAACTATGAAAACCACAGTGTTTTACAAAATCTGTATTGTCTAACATATGGCCTTTAACCTAAAAATAATCTATGCTTTATTATTTTAATTTAGAATCTAAGTAGAAACTTGTAAAGGTTTTTCTTGTACTGTACCAAGCTGCTTTTGAAAACTGTAGTTTATTACTTTGCCCATAAAACCAAGACAGCAAAACATATTTTATTAGGCAAACTGCATCACTAATTTAACAGCAGTGGAAACATACTTTATTAATTTTACAAGGATTAACATAGAGTAAAAAGGCACTGGCCATATTTTTAAATCATTATACTAAACATTTTGTTGACATTCGAGATATAAGGTTCCCACTATCCAACAACAATAGATCTCTTCTGACTGTTAATAGCTGTTAAAAAAAAGTTTTGATTAATCTGTGGTACAGCTCTGACTAGTGGAAGGGATTAGATCAGTGGCAATGTGAATACCACTGGCTACTGATGTGATAGTTGCAATTTAAACATTTCTCAGAATTTAAGGCCCATTGAATTCCTCTAGGAGCAAGGTCCTGAATGAACACAGACCACAGAGTTTCACTCAGTAAACCCATTACTGAAGGACCTAGGCCCTTTTCAGTGTTAATCTTCTCTGATCTTAGAAGTACATCAGCAAAGTTGGATTTAAGAGGTAGAAAGTGACAGCTCCTGGGCTAGACAAATTCTAACCACAAGCTGAATTATATGAAAAAGCTATATACTGCCAAAAGTATTTATGAAGTTCCCATGGTTAGTATTTAAGCTGGTTCTATCTCAGTGAAAAAAAGTCCTGAATGAAGTTGGATTTCATACGATTTCTGGTTGCGTCTTTGAGGAAAAGAAACATTTTACACAGATGGAAAATATACAAGGGTGAAGAGGAGTCATCATGACTGCATTAAGATCATTATAATTGATCTGACTTTCTGATAGTTGTGATGCAGTTATTTCCACAGTAGATGTTTTAACCTATTTTTCTTTTTTTTTTTTTTTTTTTTTTTTTTTTTTTTTTTTTTTTTGTTTTTTNGTTTTCAGGCTGTAAATTTTGTTGTTTGTTTGATTGGTTGGTTGTTTTTTGTTTTGGTTGGTTGGTTGGTTGGTTTGATTTGATTTTGGTGGTGTTTGTTTGATTGTTTGTTTTAAATGTTGTCTCTACTGTATTTATTTGTAGTGTTTTATTCCTCCATTTCCTAACTTCTTTGCTGAAGACGTAAGTTAAAGGTGACCTAACTGCACTCTGTAAGTGCCTGATGCACACTAATAAAAATGTGAAATAGCCAAACTTTATCCAGAAGGTGTTATACCAAAGGATAATGATTTCTGATTTGGGATGTTCAAAATGGACATTAAGAAAAAAACATTTTTCATCAAACTGGGGTTACAGTAATGGAAATGTCACCCAGGGATACTGTGGAGTCTGCACCCTTGGAAACTTTCCAGACATGGTAACTCAAAGCTCCATCTGCTCTGACCTAGTGATGACTAGTAGAATCTGCCTCAAATCCTGGATCAGAAGGCATCCAGAGGTTCTCTCTGACCAATGATTCTATTTATCTGTGACATTGTTTATCCTGTGGGTTCATCCGATATAGAAAATCTGGGGAAGAAAATAAAGGACTTAAGTTTGGACATGTATACAAAATATAACTCCATTTAGTGCTTGGAACATATCATTCAGACATGTTGTCACCTTACCATTGTGTTCTGATTCATGGAAGAGATTTTTATTTATTTAGTAAAAACAAGAACAAAAACAAAGACAAACAAACAAATTAAAATATAAAACAAAACAACAACAAAACAAACAAACAAAAACCAAGCAAGCATACAAACAAAAAAACAAGCAAACAAACAAAAAAACCCCACAACCCACCAAAATTAAAACANAGAACAAAAACAAAGACAAACAAACAAATTAAAATATAAAACAAAACAACAACAAAACAAACAAACAAAAACCAAGCAAGCATACAAACAAAAAAACAAGCAAACAAACAAAAAAACCCCACAACCCACCAAAATTAAAACAAAACCAACCAACCAAAATAAATGGTGTAAGCAGGTATGCTTACGCCACAGTATCTACTTTGGGCAATAGGAAAAGAGAGAAAATGGAATTGTGGTGGGATGGTTCGGAGAAGTTTGCATCTATATTTTCCATCCTGCAAGCCAAATATATTCACTGGAAAAAAAAGTAAACAAAGCACAGATTGATAAACTTCCTACTGTGCCTGCCTAGGTACTGCTGCTCATTGCTCTCCCTGGGGTGGAAGGCTTTTACTAGAACTGTGTTAAGTAGCTTGAGAAATTAATTTTCCTAGAATATAGACATCTTTAAAAGCATGATCTTGCTGTGCAGTAAATCAATTCATGTGCCAAGTTTTTTTCTTTTCATTGTGAATTTTCTCAAGGTATTTTAAGGAAGAAAAAACAGTTGAAAGAAAATAGTTCTGATGAAATATCAGAAACAAAAATCTCCTACAGAAAACCAGAAATTACTTGGAAACTCAAAAATTTGTAAAATTTTATAGCAGATTAATTAATTTATCTTCACTGTCAGCTGAACTGGCAACCTCAGCCTTTATTTGTATGCATTGTCCTTTTTAGCTTGTGATTCCTGCTTTCAGAAAGACAGTAAAATAAGGCCAGAATACACCAGAACAAAGGGTATTCTAGGTATTTTCAGGCTGTTCCCAATCCACTAGAGATTGGAAAACCCGGAGATTTCTTCATCAAGTTTCAGCTATGTGTGACCTCAGTGTATAATTTACGTGAATCATTGTTATGAGAGCTTCATATTTAGAAGCTCAGGATTCTCTACTTCTGCTACATCTTTTCCATATAATGTTATGCAGGCTGTTATGCTTCTTCATTCTTTATTCCCTTCTAAGTGAAATGTGTCATCTGAGATACCTGGTAAGTCTTCAAGTTTAGAAAAAATATTTTGCAAAAAGGAACAAACTAAATGTTTTTCATGTCTACTGAAGGCAATATAAGAACTAATGGCAGGACAGGAGATTAAATTCAATATTTAGAAAGGTAAGCACTGGAATAAATGATTAGAATGGTCAAAGAACCTTTCTGCTTCTAAAAGCAGATTGTTCACTACTAGTTATTCTCACCTTGACTTCTGCTTAAATGATGTCTTCATATTCTTTCTTTTAGGATTCCAGTATTATAAAAATTGGGCATTTCTTTTTGTTTTGTCAGAGAGTAAACCAGAATATTTTGAGTAAAATATTGAGAAAATACAAACCTCATTCAGATGCAGGGACAGAATTGGATTTTCTGAATGCATTTTGAAGGATGTAATTTTTTGTACCTAGACATTCACACTTCAAAACCCAAACTCCGAGTTTCACTATTGCTACTTAACAAAACAGACTCACTGAATTGGAGCTTTTCTTGGCACAGAGATGCATGCAATTAAGAGTTCCACTAGCTGGGTTGTTCCTGCCTGCAAAAATGAATAGTTTCTGTATGAGTTAAAAAAAAAAAAGAAAAAAAAAAAAAAAAAAAAAAA
>VWZY01007445.1:54396-91881 GCA_013399075.1 Chloroceryle aenea | reverse complement strand
TTTTTCTTTCCTGCAATAAATGATTTTCCAGCAATGAAATAGCTTTCACTGGTACTTTCATCCTCACTCCCAAATACAACATCTTTCAGCTTCTGTTTTAAAAGAATTTGGTCTTCTATTTTTTTATGAAGATTTTTTTACAACCAGAGAAATTCCCTTATGACACTTTTTAGGTAGAGCAATACTGACATCCATTGGTTAAATCTTATGTGACTACTTGTAAAATCTGACCTAATGTACACATAACACTCCACAGTATCACGATGAAAGGATTGAACTTGATATGATCCAAGGAGGATTGCTCTAAGTCCAGTTTGCTGTATTATAAACATGAAACCAACAGATTAATTTGATGAAAATTTGCAACATATTGCAAATTGTGAAGTCCAAATACAGTGACTGAAATAAAATGAAAGCAAGCATCACAAATACCAACTAGGGAAAAATGGTTGGTGATTAGTAATAATGCTTACATTTTTTTTATAATGTCTGGAAATGTGAAAATATGTAATATCATATGAACCTGTATTTGTTATAATAAGCATAAAATGGTGAAGCATGAGTAAAAACATATCTAATCTAATAGCATAAGCAGTTCAGTGATGAAAATAACTGCTCTCTGTGGTTTAATCTGAACTCTCTGGGGTTATAATTTAACTTGGCACCATGCTAATTTTTTTTTTAAATATATATATAAAAAATTTGTAAACATTGCTGTAAGATCACTGGTGATATGTGAAAGTGGTTATATTTAATCAAGAAAAATGCACAGAAAAAAGCAGTGATGTTTTCCCTCCTTATCATTACGACAAGCTAAATGAGGCTAATTACCTTATACTTCAAAAACAGAGAACCATTCTGTCAGCGAAGGAAGGGCGACAGGCTTTAAACAAAAAAAAACCTTCTCCGTTGGCTGTACCCTCCCACCGCATTCACTTGCAAATCACTGTGCGCTTGGAAAAGCCTGCACTTCCCTAGGCTCCAGTCTTCCCAGGGTAAGTGCTGCGCCTCCATCAGCATCGCCTCTCGTCCTCGGAGGGAGAGTCAGCGTGTCCGTGTGTGCGTGTCTCAGCATGTTGCGTGTGTGTGGCGGTCCTGGTGTGGCTGCCTTTTTTTTTTTTTTTTTTTTTTTTTTTTTTTAACCAAGAGCTCTGAATGAAAGCCATTCAGAGGGAGAGCTCCCCCCCAACCCCAGCTTTGGTTTCTGGCTGTCCAGAGTTAAGTGATGCTGGGAGAAAAAGCCCGAGTTAGATCCAAGTAGGAGTACTGTTAGGAAATAAAAGGAGAAAACAAACAAAAGAAAAAGGACTTTAATAGCTCGTTTTTCAGTTTGGTTGGGGTGGACACTACTTCACTTTCTGAGAAGCTCTGTATAAGGTAGGAGCCTTTCTTATTTTTATTTCCTTAAGCTCTTTGTAGTATTTGTTGTTGTTATTATAGCATGAACAGTATGGTATTTAATGCAATGCATAGAATTGTTCTACTATATGCAACTTTCTACATTTTATAGATATGCTTCGGGACTAATGAGTCAAGGGATAGGAAATAACTGCTCTGCTGTGTATTCTCTCCTCAAAGTAAACCAATACCATATTTATTCAAGATTGAAACACTAAGCTTTTTATTTATTTATCTTTTCTCCTGGTAAGCAGCTTGTCTTTTGAGCAGCAGTTTCTATCTGTATTCAGTTCTTGCAAATTCGGTGTGGGAGAATAATACTACTTGAACTGAAAAAAAGCACAACGTTTCATAGTGTAATTGGTATGAGCATAGCATGAAACATACACATATGTGCCCTCACATTTTGTATACCCATACAAGTCTTTTACAGCTTTCAGTGCTATTTGTTCTGCTGTGAATTGAATTTCAGAATAATCATACACACTTAAAGCAAATGATTTTTATGCAGGAAAACCCTGTGTAGAGGGATAGCAGGGTGGATACAGGCAGTATTTCAAATATCTGTACAGAGGTATAGACACACAAATAGGGAAAATATTGTCAGTTTTGTCACTTCATTAAAGAAGGGAGTGTGGGGAGAAGGGAAAAGGTGGAGGAAAAAAAATATAACCTGTATTTGTGTGAACATTTATTGTTGGTGCTGCAATAAAATCCATATTTGATGTGGTGTTAAATTAATGCAGCACAATGCAAGTCTAAATCCATGTTCCCAACTACTAACTATTGATGGTATTGTCAGCAGCATTAGAAATTTGTAATAGACTAATACCACATGATACTAGTTGCAGCTGTGAAAATCTAACAGTCCTTCAGCTTAAGAGAATGCATCTGCACATGCAATCAGTGACAAATATCAGCCAGCATTTTAAAATTGACCTATCATCTCTGTTGTTTCCACTCAAATGGAGCTGTTGCCTATAATCTTCATCTTTCATTTTGGTAAAAGGCTCTGCTTTAGCCCAACTGCTCACCCATTGCTTTTAAGGTATTTTTGAATTATACAACTTGTTGTGCATGTGTGCACATACATGAGTGTGTGCACAGTGAGAGGAAACAGGTTTGTAAAAAATTATGGGGTTTTTTGTTGTTTTGTTCTGGGTTTTTGTTGTTGTTGCTTGGTTGGTTGGTTGGTTTTGGTTTTGTTTTTTTTTTTTTGTAAGCTAGTGGGTTTTAAATTTGCATGGTGATATTGCTGGAGGGGGAAAGCAGGGAGTAGGAGGCTGGAGCATACTTCGGAATCTCTAAATCATTTTTAACTGTGCTATTTACTAGGAATATTGTGAGGCTGGTACAAGTATTTATTGAGATTTTTCCAGTTACTCAAACTTCTAAATTAAGTGGTTACTTTAAAAATGTGATAGTAGTCTGTGCTATTTCAGAAGAGGAGATGAAAGAATTAACTTAGGAAAACTGGGAAAGGCAAGTAGAAAAGACAGGCTATCTTTCTCAAGAGTCAAAAAACAGCTTTTTAGACTCAATATGGTGTTACTTCAAAGGAGGAATTCTTATCTTATAAACTGGTAATCTAGTTTGTGCCTGAGGGAGTCTTCTCATATTTTCATATACTTTGTTAAATAAATTATGAATGAAGAAGTCATTTCTGAAGCAGTTTCTGTTAATTTTAATTTAGCTTTACATTGATGTTTTCTTTATGTGGTGTCAAGAAGATTTTGTACACTTAAACAGGAACTTGGTAATGTCTGAGGGCTGTTGATTATAATATAGATATTTAAAATTGAAATTGCTGATGATGATTTGCTTTATTTTTGTTGTTGTTTTTGTTACTTTGTCTAGCATTGGAAAATATGTCTTGATTGCTTGTTTTGCCAACAGTTTACACATATAACGCTTTGTAATGGTCCACATAAAAGAAAATAGCAAAAAAGATCTCAGAGGGACTGTATGTGGGACATTATATATTTTTAAATGATCTTGTGGGTTCTACATTAGAGTATATACTAAAATTTTGTACTTGGATGTTCTCAGTAGACAAAGGATCTGTGAAGAAACTGATGAAATACTGAAACCACTAGACACAGTAGCCACTGTGGTTACTGTTCTGTGCCTAGCTCTGGTTGAAAAATGCATAAAAATGTTATATGTCAAAACAAATGAGCTAATCGTTAATTAAATGTAGAAAGATATTAATAAGATACACATCTATACATCACATCAGTATACAAATAAGTAATATAAGTTATTTTTCCTTGTTAAATAATTAAATGTGAAAGGCAGAAAATGTTAATATGAAAATAATATCTCTCTCTGATTCTGCGAAAGTAGTTTCCTGATGTTAACATGATTTCCCCAGGAAACAAGTGAATAAAACAGACTGTCCCATCTGAATCATTCCATGTAGGTGACTCTAGTTTTTGTTAACCATGTTTACAGCTAGGTTGTAGGTCAAAGTAGTATAATTTTATACCTTATCACACCACTAGGTTGCAGCAATAATGCAGAAGGTCAAATTAAGATTAAAATATTCTTGAATGGTATCAGTGGGTGAAGTTCCTGACTTCTTTTTTGATTCATTCATTATTATCACTTGAAACCAAACTCATAAGCACCAAGGCATCTCAACTGGACTTCACAACATGTCCTTGTTCATAGATTTGAAAAAAAAAAAATGCTGTACAATTAATTCTTTGTTATTATGTGATAGATAGAAATAGAAGGAAAACACTGATGATTTAGAAAGAATATAAGGATTTAAGAAACATTTTGTGAGTGCCTAAGTGAACTACATAAATATATATCCTGTATTTGCCATGGGCTCTTTAATAACATACTAATTGATGTATCATTTATTATAAAGGAATAAAATTGAAATTCAGAAATAACAAATCTTTTCTTACAAGCAGTTTAAGTATGCCAAAGTAAAACATTGTGAAGGGTAACCTCACTACCAAATCTATCGATGTGATCATTGCTTTTTGAAAAAAAAATACTTGCTCTACTTTCCAACTTCTGGAAAAACTTGAAAGCAAGAAACAGTGGTATTCTGAATTCTGACCTGACTTGAAATGAATGTTCCTCGAATCTTTCTTCCGACCAGGAGGGACTCCTATGTTGAATGTTGCTTGCTTTTCCTTCCCTGGATTTACAGCTCTTCAGCTTTGAGTCCTTCGTGTGGCAATTTCCGTTAACTGTTTCTATGGGCTAGCAGCTCTACAATAGAGCAATAGAATATAATCCTCATCTCTGGGGAGCTGAGTATGTTACAGTTATCAGGTTGTATTACTACACACAGAAAAACTTCAACTAGACCGAAGCACAGTTTTATTTTTTTCTTTGTTATATTTTCATCTGGTGGGAAGCCAGAACACCACCCAACCAAAGTTCTATTGAACTTGCATGTACTGTTTACTGGTTTATCAGTCTTATTTTTAATATGTGGAAGATCTGCCAAAAATCTGCCAGCTGAACTTTACATGCATGTCTTTGTACATGCAATCATCCTGATTACTAAACACCAGAGTCAGTTACTTCAAGTGTGTGTGTGTACAGTAGAGGCAAAATAGGTAAAACCTTTTTCTTGCACAGAGATTGTATTCTAGCAAGCAGAATACTGTACAATTTTTCCTATTTTATATCAGCTTTTTATTATTTCACTTCTGTAAATTCCCACTACTGTTTGTTGCCTCTATTAATCTATGTGAAACAGATCTTTTTTTTTTTTTTTTTTCTTCGTCTGATAAAGAAACGTGCAACAACAGGTATAAAGCTTTAGGAGTATCTCAGACTTTCTGCTCAGATTGTAGCATTACAGGGCATCTGCTCTGTGATATAAACTCAAGTCTGCTACTTGGAAGTGTGTAGTACTATGTCTACACCAACAGGCTGCATCAGGGCAATACAAAGGCTTGGAAAGTTACCTGGATATAATGCAAAGCAGCATGGCACGTGTCCTTTTAAATATTGTTCCCACATGCACATCATTCTTCATGCAGTGTTGTGGGGGTTTTTAATTACGGCATCTCTTAATTATCATTAAAAGTGAACTATGAATAAGATTTCAGACAGCAGGAAATTGTGTAAAGAGGAGAGTATGTGTGTGTGTATATGTAAAAGTAATGATTCAAGAAATGTATTTAAAATACATATTTCCAGAAATCTGTTGCTCAAAAGCTAGAACTGTGTTCTGTGTTTTATAAAAATCAGAAACTTATCCAAAACACTTTCTCGTGAAGAACTCTATATTATGTGACGTATGTATGTACATGTACATTTTATGTTTTTACTGTTAATATATCAACACCTGCCACGTGGCAGATAGAATAATAAAATAAATTCAATTTCAATGCTTTGCATTACAGTATAAAGACCATGACCTAAAATGAATGCAATCCTCATGAACTCTGCAATGCTAGAATATCCAGACTTTTAAAACCTAAAGAATTGATATAAAACATAAAATATGTATAACTGAACTGTTATTGTATGCTTCTGTCTACCACACTTAAGTAGTTCACGTTATATTTACATCTGTTTAATGAGTGAAAATATTATCTTGTTAATTGTTATGCTATCCTAAGAACAAGCACAAATAAAACAGAGATATGCCTGTATCTAGGAAACTTAGATACTGTACATTCTGTCATTGGTTCCTCTAACTATCACAAGTGTACAGCTGATTTTTACTTCCGGTGGAATCAAGAGAATTTTGTATGTAGATTTTCTTGAGTGTGTTTCATATCTTATACATAAGACAAATTACACGGACAAAATATTTGAGGTTTTACATGAGAATGAGAAAAAAGATACAAATACTTTGGGTTACTATTTGGGTCAATACTTAGGACAGAGGGAGCTTTGTCAAGTTTATCCCGCTTCTAAGATTCTGAAGAAAAATAATCTTGTAAACGTATAAATTCCTTTTCCTTACAAATAGTCACCTGATAGTTTCCTGATGCCTTTTCTGTGGTGAGCAGAACTGGGACCAGAAATGCACATAATGTCCAAGATGCAAACCTCAGTCAGTATCAATAATGTTGCTCTGAGTGCAGTGTTGGCATCCTTGCTTCTATCCCGTGTATTGAGGCAGTGGAATCTGCAGGGCCAAGGTTCCAGTAAGCCTGCAAAGGTCTCTGTACTGATACTGCTACCATAGACAAAGTCTTCTAAAAAGGCATCTAGACACTCTTGAAAATAGGTGACGTAAGATGGAAAAAAGAGACCCCCTTCCTCTTTCATGACACTGAGATTTTCCTGACTTTGTCCATGTGGTTTAATAAGTGTAATATAATTTTACTTTTACTGATGTTGTTAAGAAGATCATTGAGAATTACTACTATACCATCTGTCTCTAGGCCTTTAAAATGGTTTCAGATATAGCCTTGACAGCCATATGGGCTTCAATTATGAATTGGGACTGTAGTGTATTCTATCTACATGTTCTTGTATTTTGAGGAAAGGACCACTGTCATTTCTCCACATATCTTTCTACACCTTTAGCAGAGAGAAAAAGGGAAGAAAAATGTACCTAACCTTCTTGCAGTTTTGAAACAAAGCTCTGGATAGTACTATAGTGAATTTGAAATAACCTGAGGGTTGAAATAAACTCTTTTTTTTTTTTTTTTTTAATCTGTGCACTTATAATCAAGTTTTCATGTTTCACTCTGTTAGAGAAATATCTGAATGTAGAAACAATGGACAAGGTGTGATTCTAAAAGTTTCTATTTTCTGCTTTATGGTACATAAGAAAAAATTCTTCAAGACTTATAGCACCATTTTTACCTGTGTCACCAGAAAATTAGTTAAAAGTAGACTTAAAAGTCATTGATTTCCCTACATCATGAAGATTCTAAGTAAGACATTCACTACAAGTGTATATGTGCTAATTAAATGGATAGGATTTAATGCTTAAAATAATGTGTGGTGGTTTTTTTGTTTTGAGTTGGTTGGGTTTTTTTTCTGGTTTTAATGTTTAGGATACTCAGAAGATGATCTGGATTTTCAGTAGCAGTCTGTCAGTTGCTAGAAATAATTGCAAAACAAAACCCAAGAACTATAGAAACAATACAAAGAAACAAACAAAAAGCAGACTATGTTTAAAACAAAAAATCCCAAATCATGATGAACTGAAGGAGGAGAATTACACTATTTCAGCAATCATTTTGCAGCTATATGAAAAAAATCTGGTCATTTCCAAAATTAGGGAAGCAAGACATTTCATTGTGACATGAAAGATAGTTTTAAGATCTACTTAAATGTATTAAATACAAGGTCACTAAATATGCTACTGATTCCCACTTCCCAAGGCCATGCTTTAAATAGTACTTCTGTTTCCTACTTTGGTTTCCCTTTGGTATCTTTTCCACAGGCTTTTGATAGAAATCTGTAGTGTCCATAGAAGAGTAAGACCTAGAACACTATCCTGAGTATCATTTTGGGGAAATAGGATTTATTTCCCTCTGTTGGACAAAGTAGTTTTGGGGTGGTGTTTTCCTGTTATTTCACAGAATCACAGAATGGTAGGGCATGGAAGGGTCCTCCAGAGATCATTTAGTCCAGCTCCCCTGCCAAAGCAGGATCACCTAGAACAGGTTACGTAGGAACACATCCAGGCAGTTTTGAAAATCTCCAGAGAAGGAGACTTCACATCTTTGGGCAGCCACAGATGTGCTGAGATGTGCTTTTTCCCTTGAGTAAGTGTAGGGTGCTCATGGTAAAGATACAATTGAAGCTGATAACTTTATTAAAATGGGTGAACTAAGCTCCAGGCACATGAGGCATATTTTGTTCTCTCCATGACTTAATAATTGGGGGCATTTTATTGACAGTTTCTGATTAAGAACCTAAGTGTGTATGTTACTTTACTTTTTTTTCCTGACAGTTGTATCTGAATGGCAAATGTACAGATACAGTTATTCTTATAAAAAAAGATAGGCTTTTTTTTTCTTGCTTATAATATTCCTTCAATTTTCCCTTTTTAAGTGCTTTCAAATGAGGTAGTACTCTAGTTCAACTAATTAATTTGAGAAAATATTTCTTAAGGTGGAAATCTTTGTACTTTTTAATTTATTTACATTATTTAGATAGCCTTTAATAATTCTATTAACCAGAAGAAACTGATCTTTTCTCTAAAACATAAGAGTGTTTGTGTGCAACATATGTACAGAATGGAAAATTAAGACAAAATCATACATTTCCTCTTCTTCCTATCCTTGACTAGCAAAGCATCTGAACTCACACTGAAAGACATGCTATTTGTGAATATATGCTAAATGTGGCTTAGTTTCCCCTAGCTTTTGATTTGAGGTCAGAATAATGAGAATTACAAAAGAAATATGAGCTAAGACATAGTGTATTATAGTAATAATCCCATTAAAGTTTTCATGAGCATAAATCTTCAAGAGAATTTAGAAATCCATAAAGTGAATAAGGAAGGTCACAGCTTGAGCTGTTCTAAATTGGATACCTAAAAGTTTGTGACAAAAGAGGAGAAATCAATTATTTAAATTCTGAAAGGTAAATTTATAATTACAATACTTGGTGTTCAGGGGTTTAAATTATACTTGTTATAGTAGTATCTTAGAACAGATTTTGCAAATGGCTATCTACAAATGAGTTTTTAGGTTTTCATTTCTAACAACATCCACTTAGGTGGGGCTAAAGGAAAACAGTTAGGTTCATATACTTCAGACCTCTAAATTAGAGGACCAAAAAAAGCTTATATACAAGGGTTGTGTGTGATTTGCCACTTGTATAGCCAGTGAAAGTTAGGTGTAATGAGATAAAAGCAACCTACATACACCAGCCCCACAGCTCCCAGTTAAATGCTCCAGCATTTATGAGAGTTCCAGCTCAGTCTCTGAAAAAGCATCCAGATGGCCTTGTGTTACAGATATACAGGACTATGGGGTGGTTTTAGTGATGTGACTCTTTCCTTGTTACTTTGGGTGTCCTTTCACTAAAAAGGGTACATAAGTGAAATCATGACACTTCAGTACTAGAACAATGGTTTTCTGAACTGCTTTGGAACTTATTTTTTTATTATGGTGGATTCAAACTGGTCTATCAGTTATCAGCACAGTAACATGAATTAAAACATAGTGTCATAATGGCATGATGATAAAAAAAAATTTAAAAAAAAAAAAAAATTAATTTTTTTTAAAAAGTTCTATTTAAGTCAACAGAATTCATCTCAATGATTCTAATATGTTATCAAGCATTGACTTCTCAAGGCTAATCCATTAGTGTTTTAAAATATTTCAGCTAAAATAAAGCCATGTACAGGAAAAAAAAAATGTTTGAAAGTTAGATTAATACATTTCTATACAATCAGAAACACTGTCAATGAAGATCATGATAATACTGACACAAAACTAATTATAACTTTGAAATTGTTCAGGGTCTTTTCGCTTTAAAGGAAGCAATTACAGTGACTTAAAGAAATTTGCTGATGAATTCGGAGTTCTATGTTCTGAGATGCTTGTTTTCTGTGTGGCTGAGGGTTATAAACATTTTTTTAATAGATGTTTTGTTGATTTTTTTTTTTTTAATAGATAAATGAAATGTACTACATGAAATAATTGCCAGTGAAATAATTATATTTTCAAATTTTTGTCCTCCACAGGGCTTTGGGCGTTTGGTTTTTTTTTTTGGTTTTATTCAGTGAGTGTACTCTGATGTGTTCCTATCATATTATACTATTCTTTGTGAAGAATGAGGTTTTGCTGTAGGAATAGAAAAACCTTCATTTTACAGTAAGATATGCTGTAAACTAGAAATAAAATTTCCTCAGTATTTTTCACACTATATACCACACAGCTTTTTTAAGAGTTCACAAAATTTGAGATCAACTTTTGTTTTAGCTGGGAAAATTGAGTGGAGTAAGAGAGTAATTCTTGATGTGTAAGTTGTTAAACTTTGATACATTTTCCTTTAGGGGAGACTATAAATTGTTGATGGATTTGGAGGTATTTTTTCTTGTGGCTTTTTTTGTTTGTTTTTTTTTATTCATGTGTTTACGTATGTTTTTACTTCCATATCCTAAAAAGGAAATACATCATTCTAAATGTTCATTATTTGTTCTTTGTAATTTGTAGAAAAACTAAGCTTTAGTAAAACACTTTTTTTTTTCCTCCCTATTATTACTCTATGCTAAGTCTTCACATTTCAGTAATTTGCCAAAGTAAGCAGAATGATGTTCATAACTTGCTAACTAAATGGAAATTCAAATGTTGATTATATTTCTAGTGCAATTCTCTGAAAAGTTAATTTTTTTTCAGTTGGGAACGTTAGGAATGCAGCTATTTTTAATCTTTTGGTGCCATCTTGTGGCAAGAGGATAATTATATGAAACTGGGACCTGTTCTTTTCTAATCCAGAGTTTCTATGCCTAGAAGTAAAAGTATCCTGTCCTCGTGCTAGATATGTATGAATTTTCATAGTGATTGTGAAGTAGCAAAGTCATGTATGTGACAGAGTGCTCTTTGTTTTGGTTTGTTTTTTAAAATCCTTTCAAGGGCATTACTCTAAATATGGATTTTAGAAATCTCACAAAAATTGACTATAATTACCACACAGAAATAGATTTTTAGTCCATAATGCAGTAATCTCTAGAGAATTCTTAAATACTTAACTAGTTCAAGGCAGTTGTCAATAAATTTTTTTCTTATTCTACAGAGATCTAAAAGATCTAATACTCTAAAAGATCTAATACTTCAATACTTAGCTAGCTCAAGGCAATATTCACTTTAGCATTCTGTAGTGTTTAACAGAAAGCCAAGGTCTGTGCTAGTATTCTTATTTTTCTCTTTGTTTTCTGGTTTTGGCTTGGGAAGGTTTCTATCAGCTTACATCCAAAAAAGCAGTACAGGCAGGAATACTGGTTATTTTCCTCAGGTTTTCATTGGGATTCAGCAAGATGAGTGCTTTATGTTCTGAGCTAAATGAATACTAGTTCAATACCTGTTTTTGAAGATAATGCTTCTAGATGTCTGCAATCAGTACAGATCACATTCTCGCTCATTTTCCTAAGTTTTCTATGTGGTAGTCCATATTTGCTTACTTCTTTAACTTCCAGTTATGTTGAAAGTTTCTAGATACAAAAATATATTAAAATCAAGATGTCAGTCTTGTTTTACTTAAGCCAGTAGTTATCATTCTTTCAAAAGTATTGAAAATTCCTTTTTTTTTTTTTTTTAAAAAAAAGATATTCATTACAATCTGGTTCACATAACATCCAAATATCTTGTGGTCATTGAAGATGAATTGCAAATTACATTCTTGTGAGTTCTTATACCTTTTTTCAGACAAGGGGTGTGAAAGCATATAAAGATTAAAATGCTTGTACTTCAGGGTTAGAAAACAGACTGAAATTTTGAATTTTGGTCTAGTACTATAGCCACACCAAAACAACAACAACAACCAAACAAACAAATAAACAAAACCCCACAAACAATCAATCAAAAAACCCAAACAAAACAAAACAAAACAATAAAGAAAAACATACACTCATGCACAAACACACACACACACACTCCAACCAAAAAATCCCACCCTGCAGTATTTTTTTATAGTATATCCTCCCAGATGAAGGAGAAAATACTATAATTCAAAATCAGTATTAAATAGAACACTGCTTAAGATCTCACATTTGAAATGGAAGTAGTATTCCAGATGGATATTCTTGAAATGTCAGATACTTCCATTACCTTCTGTACATGTGGCCATACTATATGCTTCACAAACATATACAGAACATAAAAATATGATAAGCATATTACTACAAGATACGCTTTCTAGAACAGGTATATGTTAAAATGTCAGTCACTAGAATGAGATTTTTAATAAGGAATCACTAGCTGAAATTTAGCTAGAGATAAAAAAAAATGGCTAAAAGAATAGAATTACAACAGCTTTGTATATGTATGTGCTGTGCTCAGTAGAATTTTTCCTTCTGATCCCAGTAAAATTCTTTTGACAATTAATAGACTTGAATGCTTCTCTCTCTTTCAGTATCTCTTGTTGTCTTCCTATAGTATATTTTGCCTACAAGATTAAAGTGGTAGGGGAATCAACTAAAGAAATACTTGCAAGTGCTCCTTCCAGTGAATTCACAAGTGTGAATCCCTTACAGGGAAAACAAACCTAAATGTGTCATAGTCTTTCTGATAGAAAACTGTAAAGCTTAAATTATCACTCTAATATTCGTATAAAGTTATGATAATATGACATACATAATATGCAAATAATAATTAAATTTAAATACAAAATATAATTTGTACCTTTTTCAATTCATACAAAATCAGTTTCTGTATCATTCTATGATTTGCTTTCTAGGCCTAATAGAGACATTTCATATAACTACAATTTCTAGGCCTGGTAGAGTTTATATCTTCCTACACTGAAACTTCATCCTCTTAATATCTTATTCTGGTTGAAGACACATTTGTGTATGCATAGTATTGCAGTTTTCATGTGATTACATTTAATGCAAACTGAGTACAGATATGCATACCTGAAGCACTGCAGGAAATTAATTGAATGCTTATTTGAGCAGAAGACTTCTGAAATTTTGAGAGAAAATGTTGTAAAGGTTGCATGTCTTAATTCATATGAGAATGCACTGAACCAGCCTTCAAAATATATGAGGAAGAGGCCATATGCAAAATAATATAATTCAATTATAGATAAAATAATGATTTCACCAAGGATTCGAGAAGATATAACATTGACTTGAGATTAAGAGAATTTACAGAGAGTTTTATGTGGATAAGAGGGATGTAAAATAAATTTAAGGGATAAAAAGAGAATGTAGGTAGTTAGGAAAGTGTCTTGGAAAGATGAGATAATAAGTATCACTAGAGAGGAAAAGGAAACACAGTCAATTACAGTGAATATTCCTTTTTGTGGAGTTTCTGGAGGTAAACAAACAAACAAACAAGAGTAAGTTAATGATTTTGTGTTTATATAGTCAGGAACATCTGGAAATGTCCATAGTATCATTTCAGAATGTTTTTCAAAGAAGTGGAATAGCTAGAATTCCTTCATCTGTCAAATTCCTTGTATGTCCTCTCTGCAGTTACACATGTTGAATAGTAGATTTTTCTTTTTCAATCCTAGTGTGCTTAATTTCGCTAGAATTTTATGTAGGTAAGTAAATACATTATTTATGCTGGAAACTGTGAGATCTGGTATATAAAGGGGAGACTGAAAAGTCTGTCACAGAACTTGTCTAGATGATCAAAAGGAAAAAATGTTGTTTTAAACTGTTTCTGGGGTTAGTTCATCACAAAAGATTGATTGCTGATCTGTGGAACTTGTATATTTAGTGTGTTGCCCTGGCTGTCAAAACTATTTATGTCTACTGTGACTATCCTATAGTTTAAGCAAACTATGCTGTGGTAGCAAAAGAAGAAAATTCATCCTGCTGTATAACTGAGGTAATAAATAACTGACATGTTTTGGAACCTGAGTGCCCAGAGAAATTTTAAACAAAATGTAAAGGTCACAAAAGCACAAAATCCCAACAACCATGTTGCTGTTTTTCCATACAAGTCGTAGGTGTACCATCTTTTCAGACACCTGCAGAAACAGTCTGAATGTTTGTTGTTATGAGTTTGTCCCTTGGAGATTACAGTACTTATGACAAACCAGGAAGTGCTATTTAAATTGAGAAGAGACCTATTAAAATAGAAGCCTTGACACTGATATTTCAGGTTATATACTTTTTGGTGTTAGGTTAAACGATCTTTCCTTTGTCAAAGTGAACTTGTTTGTTTTCTCATGAAGGTGAAGAGAGAAGCCTACATATACGTTAGCTGCAAATGAAGCACTTCATTTCTTCCCTAACTTTTACAGTGTATAAATAATTTAAACTGTCTTAGAGGTATTGTGTTTTAAGCCCATCCAGGCAGAAACAAAGCACCATGCAGCCTCTTGCTCACTCCTATCCCCCTCCAGTAGGGTGGGGAGGAGAAAAATACAACAAATAGCTTCACTCGGGTCTTCCAAAGGCTGCAGATGGGATTCTTCTCCACCATTTATCTCTAAGGGCTGTAAAGGCTCAGCCTGCGGTCTCACCACAGGTCAAAGGAGAATGGCTGCTTTGGGGTGCCTCCTCCCCTCCTTCCTCACTGACCTGGTTGTCCCCATGGGTGTCTTTATCATGTCCCACTCATCTCCAACACAAAGAACTCACAACACAAAAGGCACTCGCCCAACAAGTTTCCCCTCTTAATTATGTTATGGAAGAGGCACTGATTGCCTCAGCAGTTGGCCAGAGGTGAGTCCAACTTGAAGTCAATAGAGCTTCTTTAAGCTTCTTACAGGAGCAATGAAAGTAGCCCCCTCTTCCACTGCCAAAACCCCCCAGGCACAAGCCAACACAGGTATGAATATACAAATAGACAAAAATTTAAATTATATTTTATTGGACTGATGTAATAAAGTCTATGTGCTTCAATATTAAAACTTTTCCTGCAATGGATTGATCGGCAGAGCAAACTATAAAACACTGACATGGAGATAATTGTCACTTTTAGATTGTAAATAAAATTCAGGAAATGAAAGACAAAAGAAATTGTAGATCCTTAAAAATGGGAGAAAAAAGGTCTTTCTTAACAAATGTTAAAACAAATTTATCCCCATTTCCCCCCCGCCCCTGCAATTCAACCAGATTTTGACAATAGGGTAGCAATGTCATGTACAGGCAAGAAAAAAATTTCTTGAAACTCAAGCCTGCATCTCTAGAACTGTGTCTCTCCAAAAGTATTCAATATAGTTCTCAGCAAAAAGACAAAATAAAAATTACAAAGTCAAATCTCCAGATGTTCCAGTAGTTTTATGGTAGTCTTAGACCAAGCTACAGCTCTTTACTAGCTCCTCAGATTTTGTCAGGTGATTTACATAAGAAAGAAATGGTAACAATGATCATTACTCTTGCTTTCTCTTTTTCAGTCCACTTCGTTGTTCACAAGAGTCTACATTTTTTGCACTTTGAAAAGACCAAACTAGAGTCTTTCTTGTTCCTTATTTAAAAACAAAGCAAAACAAAACAAACAAACAAACAAAAAACCACAAAAAAAAAACCAAACACAACAAAAAAAACAACCAAACAAAAAAAGACATAAAAAAACAACAAAACCAAGCAACCAAAACCCTGAAGGAAAATAAATAACAGTTAATTGTTAATTTACACTACCTCTTTCTATGTGTTTTGATACTTCCTCTGAAAGGCATTTTGGTTAACAGCAGCAGTCAGATGCTCTTGTCAATTAGGCCACACTTGAAATATTGTGTACTTGTTCAAACATAAGAGTCATGAATTTGGAGAACCAGAAGATGCAGCAATGGACAGTGCTTCCGAAGGTCCTTATTTTCAGTGGATTTCTAATGTCCTCTTCCTAATTAGAGAGAGTTTGCCTACAGGGGGATTAAAATCTGCCTCCTACTATGTATTGCAGTCTTGGAGGATGTACTAAATTGGAGAAGTTTGAGGTACATTATGAAACTTACGTGCTTTTGTGCATGGGAGACCTCACCTTTTTGCAAATGAAGCTGAAGCTTGCGTTCAATTTCCATTACTGATGACAGGATTTGTTCATATATACAGATTTTAGCACATTTAAATTGTTTTTAACAATGTGCAGATATGTAAACACTCTACTTTGGCCAGCTTAATCAAAGTTGTGCCTCATTCTGTGGCTTTAGTTTCCTAGCAGAAAATAAGAATAAAACGTCTCTATACTGCTGATATTAACTGGGTGCTAACCATCAATCCTACTAGCCTTTGTCTCAGTTTGTGTTTAGTACTACTGCTCTCAGGACTTCTAATTTTTCAAACATTTTTTTGGTTTCCAGCTAGATTTTAATAAAGGGTAATTTTTATCCCTCATGTAATTCTTAGAAGGTGGTGATTTTTTTTCATAACCATTTAAACGTGTACAGTAAGTATTTATCAGGTAGTTGATTTAATTGATCTAAAAACCTTGATGAGCTTTCTGCTTTAGTAATGAAGTACACAGGACAGTTGGAATGAATGAATTATGTATAGACTACATGTGATCAGAACATGTCCTGGAAGAGAAGTGCAAAATAAGAGCCCAGGCTGAGCTAATCATTCTTATTACCTAGGAAGTATTTAATTACACTTTTGCTTCAGGGTGCATTAAGCAGAACTTTTCACATACAAAGCAATATATATAATTTAATGAAGTATCAACATCCTAGCTCAATAAAAAGGCTACAATGTTGCAAGTCAACCACTGCCAAATATTTTAGAATTATTAAATTTCAACATAAGATTATGACATAAAATTAAAAGGGAAATCAAACTTCAAGTTTTTATTTCTGTGCTTTTTTTCAAACACATATTTTACTCCTAAAATTTTTGCATTTCTTGTGTTATCCTTTATGTGTTTCTGTTCAGAAACTTTCCAAAAACTATAAGCAATGCTTTAGTAATGTTTCTCACATCCTAGTGTTGCCCAACCATTGCTCAGAACTTAATCACCTGCTTTCTTTATGTGCTGTACAGGCATTGTTATTTGGGTGTTCTGTTTATGTGTCATGTTTATTGCTTAGGACATACTTCTTATGTTCATTGCTTCTCACTTTATTTTCTACCATCCATGGGTGTTTGAATTTCATACGTATGATGTAATATAGCAAAATAGAAGTTGAATACTTTGAAATCCCAGTTCTTAAGAACAAGACTGGTGTTCACTGTGAAAGGCTAAAAGGAGACTGAAGTCCTCTGTGAGAAATTGTGTTATATAGCTGAAACATATATATATATTTTTTTTTTAAGCCAAATACATTAATTCTGTCTGGTCATATAAAATTTGTCTTCCAGTGGGTAGCTAAATTATTGCTTCATACCTCTCCTAGGTATGCTCTTCCCAGGCTGTATCACAAAGATCTTCAAAAAAATGGTTAAATGTTGGTAGACCTAATATGAGTAGCAATACCCTGAAGAAATGTGATACATAAGAGATGATGTGACACACTAGTAAGGAGAAACGAAAAATTACTCAAAGAAGTCATAAAGAAAAGTCAGTTTTTATCATATGCTATTAATAGGTATGTGAAGTACTCGGATTTTTTGAGTTGCAGCCATGTTTGTTCTTGGGCAGTATTCTCTTACCTGTCTGTGCACTGCCTGATTGTTTCCAGAACAGCAAGGGCTTCAGCATCACTGAAGAGCTAGGCCTTCTTTTTGTCCATATCATACATTAATTACAGGAACACAAAATTAATGAACACACAAAAAAAAAAAACCAAAACAAAAAAAACAAACCACAAACTATATCCACTCTACTTAGTCTGTAGTCCTATTAACTATTATTAAATTTTCTGAGTTACACAGATGGCTGGGCAGCACACAAAGATTATTTAGTGAAATATAACATAACTCATAATTCCAAAACATTGTTTTTGTTTTGACTCCAAACTGAACTAACAATCATATTCAATCTAGAGGGGGAACACTCCTTTTATCACTGCATACAAAGTAAAACATAAAATCAAGTCTTCCTAATTATTTAGAATTATCAATTAATATAAAATATGCCTATAAATGTATAGATGTTGACAATGTCACTCTGTGTCAGTTTAATCTTGGGAAGGTGTCCTACTAATTGGGCTGCTTTACATGTGACCACTGGGGCCCTTTCTTTATAAAGACACCCTGGTGGCACTTGGTTATCCTATTCAAAACCCTTCCATCTGCCTTGAAGTTATGCGCTGAAGCATGATACTTGATTGCAGAAGGACTGAGGAGAGAATGTTTATGATGGAGAGACTCGAGGTACATATAATGTGTACAGAGGCATACAGTTCTCTACAGATGTGCAACTTTACCCATTTAAGACTACACAGGAGTGAAAAACAAACAAAGACTTCTTACTGTAATATGCTGGGGCTTCCAGAATTAAGACAGACCTATCCTATGTGAACTGGCTAGTCTAGCTGCTTGAATTTTCTTGTTCTTTTGGATGTATTTGTGTGAAACTCTTTGTAAGGAAATATTGTGGTATATTAGAGACTGTCACGTCACACATATAAGACATTTATAAACTAAGTAAAAAAGACTGGAAAAGGTTTGAAATAAATTGCTTTAACTCACACTTCATAGTGCTTCAAGATTTAGGAATACAAACTCTTTCTCTCAGGTTCATCCCTGTCCACTAGCTGTGTATCATATTAGTATGTTTAAGTAAATAATGATGAAAATACATAATAAAATAAATGTGGGACAAGGAAGATAACTTCCTGGGATCTTTAAAGGCTGTTTAATATGTTTTTTAGAATTTTTCTCTAAATTAAAAAATACTGATTTGCTTCCTCTGCTCCTTCCCATCACAATCTTTTTGGAAACATAATGTTTTATGTTTGATGATAAATGACATATCACATGAGAGCTAAGTGTGATTTGAAATGGCTGAAATACCTAAAAGAATCAAGCATTATATTGGAGACAGATCATCCTTAATAGCAACTTGATTACAGCTTTCATACTACTCTTCCTCTTTCAAAGAGCATTTTTTCTGCATACTTGAAATCATTCCATCTTCCTCTCCCTTCCTAGGACACAGCAGGTATATAAGCATTAACCATTGTGTGTTCAGGCCCTTAGGCTGTATGATGCTAAAAAGTACTTATGAAAATCCAGTGAAGTGACAACTCTAAAAAAGCAGATGTAGGGTTAACTACTACTAAACAAAATATGAGTAGGCATTTAATTTTTCAAATTAAGTCTAATCCCTAGAGTGTTGTGGAAGCCAGCCTACAAATATTACTCAATTTATGTTATATCTAGGTTAACAGAACTTTTATTTTTTTATTTCACAAAATAGGGTATGTATGATTAAGATCAGCGAAAAAACTTGGTGCTTCTACTTTGTTCGGTTACTGTGTGAAAGTGAAAGATATCTGAGAGCATGTATTATATAATAGCCTTTTATTGCTTTTTTTTGAGTGTAAATAAAATAAAGTTCAGGATTGGTCTCCTGGGTATAGCACTTACAATATTAAGGATGGATAGAGGTGGAAAGTGAAGATAATCTTCAAGGCAGTCTTAAGAGATGAATTGCACTAAATATGTTTGTGATAGTTCTGTCTGTAATTATAATTCTTGTTAAAGTTACAAAAAAACCTTCACTTGGGTGAGTTTATGTTGTTTGGTTTTTTTGTTGTGGTGGTTTTCTGGTTTGTTTTTTTTTTTTTTTTTCCCCAACTACAAGTCATCTCAACCATTACTTCTTGTCATGTTCCAGTAGATATGGATAACACATTATCCCCTGCCTCTTTTGCAGACATCTTGCATATTTGAACACTGCAACTTACTTTCCCCTCTCTCATGGATATTCTGTTATAACCTAGTTGCACCTCTTCACTTCTGCCAGAATAGTCATGACAATTCCTCTATTAGCCTGACTTCTCCAGCTTCTCCACACCTCTCTTAAAGTGTGGTGTTCAAAAATTAATGTACTATTTTGTCAGAGCCCTTCCCATTCTTGCCTGAATAAAGATGATTTTTATTTTTTTTTTATTTCCTATAGGTAGTAATTCTTCTTAGATATGTTTCTTTTTGGGATCCAGACAATGCTGTTAAATCATATTCAGTAATCTGTTCACCTCACTAGCATTAAGATAGTTGACATTTACTGATTTTTCTCTGTCCACAAGGCATAATAATTATTCAATCATAAAAATAATTTAGAGTGGAATTGGAGTGGAAAATAGACCTTAAAATAAGAGAATAGCTAATTATTCTGAAACTGCTTCAAACAATTTATGTTTTATTGCAGTAGTAAATTCATTAGGCCCAGTGCTTTTAAAAAAATGTAATTTGCAATGAAGAGTATGTGGCCCTTGAGCATGCCTGATTCTCATGATGAGGTGTTTTAATTTCATAAACATATGAGTGTGCTGATACTGGGTTACTGAGTTTTCTGAATGTCTTGTCACTTAAAGAGAAGTCCCATAATTTAACATAATACTGTTCTTTGCAGTACACTTTATCCAGCATCATTCCATTCTCTTCAGAAAGAGTTCACAACACTTCCCACCTAGGAATAGTTTATGGCTCTTGGTTGCAAATTCAGCTAGTTAAAAAGCTAATAGGATTGCAAAGGCTGGCCATTCTTATCTAAGTTCTTCATTTAGTCTTTGTTCTAACTTGTTCCTGTTTAATGTTCAGATCATAACATCTTCCTACACAATCTGAATTATATTAACTATCTGCCTTAAATTTACTTTTAGAAATGATGTTACTGATAAAACACGTTATTCTTCAACTTCCTTCATTCTATCTGAAAAGCACTATTTCTCCACTGATTATTGAACCAAAGTATTTAAACTTGCTCCTGTTGCTAATACTCTTAGAGTTTTTTTTAAATCTTAGGTGTCTCTGACTTCTCATGTTATGCCTTGACTTTGTCCATTTTACCTTTTTTCGAGGCCTGCTGTTCCTTCATACTCATACTTAGCAACCCAGATGTTTTATATTTTTGACATTTGCTTCCCCATGTTTTGAATGAAATGACAGTGGCTTTAGCCAAAGCCTGTTCTTTGCTGTATTTCCTATCCCACTTTTATACTACTGCACTGAATGAAGCACAGACACTTTGAAAAGGCTGCTATCCAATTGCAGACTAGAAGGGACACTTATCAAGCAACCTGTCATGACTGAGGGTGAAAATGACAGCTTCTTCTGTCATATAGTTGCACTGTGGCATGACTTCTTGCTGACATCAGGTCAGCTGGTATTTGACATCTTACCTCACATGTTGCCAGAAAGGTGCAAGACTTCCAGCAGTGTGAAAGTGACTTTATATTGTATTGAGTGTATGGATAATTTTTAAACACCTGTCTTCTAGAGCTGATTCTCATTGGAAGTTTTTTTTCATCACTATCATACAGCTGTCTTTCTTAAAGACTTGCACTGAGTAATGTGATGAAGACATTGCAAATTCAAAGGCTTGTTCATAGGCACAGGAAAAAAATACACCGGAGTTCTCCATTCTTCACTCATATAACTGCTATTTGAGATAATATATCTATTTTACTTTATAGTGTCTAAATAGTGTCTAAGAGATGAAGGAAGCCACTGACTGACATTTACTTAAAAGTCTTGCTTATGTGTATATACATTACAGCATTGTAGTTCTGTGTTCCTCATCATCAGGAAAAAATCCCCATAGTCTTTTTCAATATGCTAATATACCACATTGTGCTCTGAGTAACACCAGTGAATGTCTTCAGCAAGTACACTTCAGTTACTGAAGTAGCTGGCTTTTTGCTGCTGAAACTGAGCATATATCATTGACATTCTTGTAGTAACATAAATAAAACACTTTCATTGACATTAGATTTTTATGTTTGCCTGCCTTTCTCAATCAAGTGTTTGGAAGAGGACTGAAAGAGATAACAGGTATAAAATGAAAATAATAGGAAAATAAGAGGTAGCTGTCAATATACCAGTGAAAATCCATGTTCAAACTGCAGGTTAGAGGAAGTAACTCATTAACAACACTGGATGGAAATTGCAAAAGCAAACAGTAGGAGTCATAACAAAAAAAACCAACCCCCCCGCCCAACCATACAACAAACATATCAAAATCCCAAAACATTAGGGTGTATTACTCTTTAACTTATGTGACTTTTACAGCCTGTTAAGAATGAATTTTACTTTCAGTTAGTAACCATTATTATTTTGGACCTTAATAAATAGATATACCTCAAGTAACCTTCCTGCTATGTTTGTCTAAAGTCCTAAACTTCTTGTAATGGTTTGCTTTACTATAAAGCAAGCTATAAATGAGAATAGGAAGCTTTAAGTGTTGAGCATTGCTTCTTCCCGTGATGATGTTAGCATTGGGTCCATGCATTTTTCTTGGCAGGTGCAACAACTAAGTTTGTAGCAGCATGATGGAGATTCAGGTTGACATAAAACTCACAGGAGTGAGAAGCTGGTTGTCATTCCGAAAAAATATCAAGGCAGATTGGATAAAACAGTAATTCTTCAGCTACTAGTTTAGCCATGGTATGTTTTACAAGGAAATGGATTTGCTTCCCCAGGAGTGATTTTGATAACAGATGGTCAACATTTCCTATATTGACACTTCCCAGAATTTATTTTTTTTTGCAGAAGGTATCTGAATATATTGTATCTGCATGTGTATTCTTTTATCTGTACTTTTATGGATCTTTTTTCTTAGACAGCTTTTAGACAATTGTATTAGTAGATGGGATATTCAGATTTTCCTGAGGACTTTGCAAACCAAGAATGCTAAGGAGAGTCTATTACAATTAGTTCTGTGATCTTCTGTAGTGCTTCCCTCTTTTCAGGTGATTTGAAGGAATCTGTAGGTGAATATGGACAGGTCATCTGCTTCTTGTTATCCTGAACGATTACCTTTATTTAAGATAGATTTCTGTGATGGAAAACAAAAACAACCAAGCAAAACCAAAGGATGGATGTTGTGGTTTAACCCTGGTGGGTAGCTAAGCACCACACAGCTGCTCCCTCATTACAGCTCTAGTGGGACAGGGGACAGAAAGGGAAGGATAAAAGTGAGAAAACTCACAAAGACATCTTAATAGCAAAAGCTGTGCTCAGAAGCAAAGGAAATAAAGAATTCGTTCACTACTTCCTATTGGCAGGCTGGTGTTCAGCCACCTCCAGGAAAGCCGAGCGACATCATGTGGAATTCTTATTTGGGAAAACAAAACTGTGAAGAAATTACCTCTATACCAGCTCCAATCGGCACAATATGGAAATTAAATGAGACATTCTAGTTTATTGTTGCTATGCATCTAGTGGGGTTAAGTGGTGAGATTTCTTTGCTTTTTGTCACATCTGAGTGAATATTTTGTATTAATTGTTTTACAGAATTATTTTATGTCCAGGCTATTTATAGTGTCAGGAAAGTCTGTGTAAAAGATCTTAGTTACATTCTATATGTATCTATATATAGTTGACGTGCAGATTTGAAGGGGTTTGCCTTTAAATATGGGAAGCTGTTAAATACCTGTTGTCCTAAAAATAACAACTTTGTTCAAGCCAGTTTTCTCAGGGAATTAGGTAGTATTTGCATCATTATTTTTTCACTTATAAGATGTGTTGGAAGTCTATCACTGAATAGACACTTTGAGTACCTTGTTGACTCCTGGAATTAGAGAATTATTTTCCTGCAGTCTCCGTATGGTTAATTATTAGAGCTCTTTACAAGAGATATTTCCCTTCACTGACTGTTCTAGACCTTTGGTAAGTTTACAGAAAAATATTCTGTAGATAAAAATGTGTACCTATGGCCTAAAACAGCATCACTGTTTCAGAAATTACATTAAATTGGTGGATATCATACAGCACAATGTAGGTATATGCCCCTGTAAAAACACTTTAAAATTTCTTGTAGAAAAATACTGCTTTCATAGTCTGTAAACCTTGAAGATCAGTACCTCATTAATCACTAATAATTTGTTTTCTGAATAAGACTGTTTAAAAAAAAATCTTAAGTTAAATTATTACCTGTGCATACTGTGATGGAACAGTGCTAATTCTAAAAAGAAACAAAACCTAGGGGCTAGATAATAACTGACAGATATAAATAATTCAAA
Source organism: Chloroceryle aenea (assembly GCA_013399075.1). Taxonomy (NCBI): domain Eukaryota; kingdom Metazoa; phylum Chordata; class Aves; order Coraciiformes; family Cerylidae; genus Chloroceryle; species Chloroceryle aenea. Next base: position 67,845 of record VWZY01007445.1, on the reverse strand, counting down.
TAAGCTAAATGTCTTGTATAATTATTATTCAGTCCCATTATATACAAATGCACAGCATTTTTCACAGAGAAGTATTTTTCTCCTAGCTGACTTCCAGTTATACTTCAACTATAAGCATATGGTTTCCAATTATAATAGTCATTGATAAATATTAGATTCAAAATAATAAAAAAAAGATACTGCCTGCATCATGGAATAATTTCTTATGTAAAACTACAGAATTCACAGTAGGTCAGATATGTTGATATGAATAATTAAGACTTATTTACCTTAAAGTGAATGATTGTAGTCCTGAATTATTGTAGTTTTCTCTTAGTTTCCCTTCAGAACACATTTTTCTAATAATAATCCCTATGTCTGCAAAGTTTATAAATGCACACATGCATATATATATACATAGAAACAAAATGGACAGGTAACTCCACCCAGAAATGGATAATTTACAACTTTATCAGCCACCCAAACTCTTCTCAGGTAGCACTTGCCATTACTGTCTGAAGAGATCATTTATAATCCTGATTCAAAAGACTTGCAAGAAATTAAGATTATGTCATAGAATTCAGCTGAGAATTGAGCACAGCACTAAAATCTATTAAAAAATCTAACTGTATCTATAGTCCTCCGGAATTTTTTTCATCTTTTTTGTGTTATTCCTAGTTCCTGATGATTTAAAAAAAAATAATTATAGACCATTGCTTTGCTTTTATGACTATTTTCTTCCTTTCCTTTAAAGCTTTGTTTCATTTGTTGTTTTGTTTTTTTTTTTTCCCCAAAGGAGAATTTCTCTTTTCCTTCAAGTGAAAGGTATTAAAACTCTACAGCAAACGCTGGTTTTAAATAATACAGATAGGCACTGTAGCTGCTGTATATTTCCTGCTGTTCGCTAATTCACTGTATTCCCCTGAATTTAGAAGTCTGTCTAAAAACTGTAATAAGAATAAAATTTTAACATCTGTCACCAAAGTAATCCTTACCTAAACTGTCACCTTCTAATCACAGTTTAATAAATAGTAACGACAAACAGTAAAAGTAGCAAATTCCTTTTATTATTTGACTTGTAAAGGATTTATATATGAAATTTCTTGAGTTGTTTACAAATGATATAGAAACTTCATTCTTTTTACTCCAGAATGTTACAAAATAAAGTTAATTTATTGTGCAGATGATACTATATGCCATTCTGTCCCATAAAAAAGAATCACCCGAAAAACTTTAAAATGGTACTTACTGGAGTTTATATTCTGTTCAGTACTGTCAAACAGTTTAATACAGTTTGCTTTCAAAATGTGTTGGCACTTTGAAAATTATTGATGATAGAACTGTTTTATTTAGGTTTTTTGTGTGGTTCATAAAGATATTATTAATTGGTGTTGCAAGCAGAAGGCAAGAGTAGTGAGAGACTACCAGGATAAAGATTAGAAACAGATATATAATAGAATGTATAATATAATATTCTGTCTGGCTTTTATTTTGCTTCCTCTGAGGCATTTTTGAATGGCATGACTACTGGGAAGCTTTTTCCCTTACCTTTTTTTCTGTGTTTCACTAAGTATGAAAAAGTCTACAGTGTTGAATAATTTCAGTAGGAGGGTCCATGAGAGATCCTAACACCTGCTAATCAGAACAGTCTTCTGAAGAGAAATGTCCTTGGTTAACATCTCTACCTGATTAGCTGCTATCTGTATTGAATTTTTGAATGATTTCAGAGTTCATGAAGTTACACTTTGGAGAGAAAANAAAAAAAAAAAAGAAATGTTACCTTTTAAACAAATCCTCCATTCTTGAATTTACAATTATTTAAAGCTTATACTTTACAATGTTTAACAAACATATAGCACTTAATGAGCTTAATACCATGATATAGGACAAACAAGGGGAAAAGAAAATGTAATACCAGAACTGTAGGTACAGTTTGTTTGGGTTTTTTTGTTGTTGTTGTTGTTATATATTTTGTGGTTTGATTGTTTGGTTTTTTTTTTAAACACACTCTTGACCACATCAATAAATTCAATACTTCGATTGAAAACCTGGCAAATAGAACACTGTTTAACTATTCCTTTTCTGGACATTGTGAACCACGCTTAGAACTTCAGGATACCATTCATGCACTAATTACAAATGGCTTCTTGAATTTACTTCATACCTTACATCTTTTAAAGACAAGGCCTATTCATGCTTACCCCTACAACTTCAGTCAATACTTCACCTGACACATAGACTTCTTCATTTGGGGCAACAAAGCAGATAGTTTTTGGTCCCCTGTACATAAGAAACATTTACTATTTCAGTGATTCCAATTTTCATCAACTTCTTCATGGAGAACAATGTCTCTCCCTTATACCTCTTTAACAGTTCCTTCTACATTTTGTGATTCATTATCCTACTGTTTATCACCTCTTGAGATTTATGCTTTAATACATTATCAGTGTCATCTTTACATATGTAGTCTCACAAACTTTAGTGACAGCCAGCACCAAGTTTTAAATTAATTTTATTCATATCTGAAAGTGACATATGGACAGTTTTTTGTCTGTACGTCATCTCTCATATAATAGCATAGATAACTTCTGTTAAACATTGTTAGTCTTCCTGTGGACTAAGGATATTCTCCTTGATATTCCGTTTTCTAGTTGCTCATAAATGCACACTCAGTGATATCAATGCTCTATTACTTCAGTTATACAGACATAGTAATTGCAATTTATTTATAGCTCTTCAGAGCATAGCTTTATCCTATGGCTGGGAACTTGCTGATTTTTTCATGTCTACCATACACACCTCCTCCACTGAGCAGCTGAATGATTTCGCTTGACTAAGTCAGTCCACTACTATTCATAAACTTGATGACCTCATCAAACAGGCTTGAAACAGGATACATAAGTACAGGATAGAGAATAGAAGCCTCTCAGAAGACGGTAAATGAAAGACCACTCAGGACTGTATGTTGACTTCAAAAGATGCACTTTGCCTCTTTGCCTGTGACTTGCTCTGCAATCTCAGGTGATCACTTTGTCTTTGCTTGAGTTACTTATTCATACAGCCTTGAAGAATAGACTAGAATAATGGAACTAATATTGCATTCTTTAGAGTAATAGAAAAGAGTTCTGAGATGAAGTAGTAATGAATGCCATAAGGACTGCTACTGTTGCTGTAACTGTAATAAGCCATGGATTTACACATAAGATACAGCTTTTAAAATAAATTTAAATATTATGCTGGTTTGTCTGTCTGTATTTGAAAAAAAAAGAAAAAAAAAAGAAAAAGTTATTCTAGGCATAAAGGCCCTTTTTGAGATCTGAAATACAAAAAGTGAACTTAAAGACTAAACAAAAGTTGCAGATGATTTCTCTAATTTTACTTAGATAACTATCAGTTGCATGAACTCTGTCAAGACACACACATATATATATATATTTGCCACCAGTGAAAAAGACTGCTAAGGAGGAGAAAAAGAGATAGGTATTTAACTCTCAAAGGAAAGAGAGACATAGATAGTTTAAAGCCTCTGGACACATAGAGCTTAGAAGGGAAGGAATAGATATTATAAAATTCAACAAAACCAGGAATTTATTTAAATCCACTGTTTTTGGCTTCCAGATGAATTTTGAACTTCTGTTCCAGGTTTATCTTTAAATGGTGTTTTGTTGTTTTCCCTTGAAAATTTGGAGTGAAAAGATCAGAGATGGGATGTCTTCTCTTGAACAAAGTATTTCCTGTGGCACCTGGGGGTAGCCCTTCATCAATTACCTGTTCAAGTTCATTCCAGTGCAAAGTGTTTGCTGATTTCCACCCATGTGTCTTCTAGAAAAGCATACAGCACAGTGTGTGAAATGTGTTACATTATGGGGAAAACACACATGTAGAACTCAGTGATATATTTCTCCAGATCTGTTCTTGGGATGAGTTTCTCTTCACGTTATTGAGGTGTTCTTCAGGAAATTGTTTTATTTTGTTTTGTTTTCCTGAGGTAATCATTTGTAAATATTTGTTTTGTCAAATAACGTTCTACATAAATGACACCTGGATGGGAAAAGTAGATGCTTTCTTATTGGATTTACACCACAAATTCACTGTCTTTGGACAGTGTAATAGACTCTGTAATAGACCTATATAATGACCATTTTCCCAGAGGTCAACATCAAAAAAATATAACCATTAAACTATAGCATATAGAAGACCATCAAACAAACATATATGTATCTGTATAACCAGCAACCATGAAAGACATGTCAAAAAATAGTTACACTATATAAAAATGTTCTTAAACATATTTCTGAAATCCAGAAGTTTTATCTGACTTTTCCAACTAAGTTTTCTAATCTATTGTATTTGCATAATCTCTCTTACCTTGAAGACTGAGACAGTAACAGAGGTTGTATAAAGCATAGAACTGTGCAGATATTGTACAGTACTGTACAGCAGGCATTCAGAACAGCCTTGTTACTAGTATGGACCCAGGGTCAGCCCATGTATAATTTCATTTATCTGATCAAAGTCCACCTTTATGTTCTTACACAACAGTGCCAGTGTATGCTTAAAGGAGGTTCACGGGGTGTGAAGACCTCTCAGAATGTCAGTATAACTACAGTGCTGGTGGAGTTTTACAGCACACAGAACCATTCTTAAGAGAAAATATCTTTACCTTCAAAATTTCTAATTGAACCTGTGTCCATCCAGTTTATTATACCCATATATGATGCCTTATTGTAAGAGTGATGTGCTGCTTAAGAGTAGCTTTTCAAAACTAGTCAAAACACATCCTTCTCATTACCGAGATATGCAAAAAAAAGTGATTTTTTTTTAATTAGGTAAATTATAGGTCTTTATACTTAAGCCTGATGTAAAACAATTTTTAAAATAATGTCAGTTGTAGCCTGCTGTGTAGAGTTTTGAAGCAAGCACCATTTGGAAAAAGTAGGATGTGATCTAATTAGCTCTTGCTGTCACGCATGCATCATACACCTGATAGCTTCATATTGTATAGGCAATATCAATTGTTATACTGCTTAAATTGAATCCCTGATGTACATTACTACTTGTTGTAATGCACTGTACATGGTATAATGTTAGGCACAAAAGGCTACAGATTGTTATACACTATACATATATGTGGTTTATTCTTAGGAAGGTTTTTTGTAATGATTTAATATTTGAAACAACTTATATACAAGTTACAAAGGAGGTTTTATAATTCTGACTCGATAAAGATGATGAAATTGTGATAATTTTATCCTACCATAGCAAACCAATATAATAAATTATACTTCCACTTCGTAAATGTGGAATTAGGGGTTTTCTCATACTTTCAGGTGATCCTGGTCCAACAAACGGCAGTCACCACATAAATAAAGTTTTACTTTGCTATATAAACTGAGAACAATGCAATGAACCATAGAGGAACTTTTTAATATAAAATAATTAAAAGGGAGTTGAACAAAGAGTGAAACTCCAAGCACTTAAAATATTTATAGTAAAAAATTTCAAATGCATTGCAAATGTACTTTTTTGTTCACTCAAGATTTATTTTTTTAAGGTCAAATACAACATTTATGGGATATGTGAATAATAAAGTGCATTTTTCAATACTTACACTTTTATTCTAATAAATGTGAGAGATGCAATCATATGCTATAACAAGCTTTCTTAAAATGTGATCTTCTCTTACATTTCAGCTGTGAGCTTCTGTGCGAAATGGTTGTTTCCATTCCTTCCTGTCTGCTAAGAAAGAATGTAATCCTAATTAGCAGGAATGGAACTATCCATGCTGCAGGCACAGGCAGTAACACAAGTTTGAGGAGCCACTGTGTAGACATCAATGAACAGTTTATTAAATTACACAGTTTTCTAAGCAGGCACAGTCTCTCAATGCCACTAATTCTTTATGCTTCAGTGAACTGCCTCTGCTCTCTGAAGCTGTAAGTTTTCAGTCTGAGCTGAAGATACAAACTCCTGATGAGATTATGGTGAGTTTACAGATATTTGGCACGCTTCTGTGCTTATAATGTTTCTCTAACAAGGCTTATAGTCTGCTGGCAGGTGAAAGTATTGGATAGCGAAGACTAAAAGATTTCAGTTTCTACCTGCCCTTGAGGAAAAGAATGCCTTTTTCATAACCATTCAGCATTATTCATTACAATTCTCCCTGTTCAGGAAAACTCTTTAGTACAAGGAGAAAGGATATTAAGTCCCCAGGTCTAGGTACTCAGTGATCTCTTAGTTTTGGTTCTTAGCAACATCCAGACAGAATTTTCTGATCTTTTCCTTTCCAGAAAAATCATGGCCTGTCAGACATGGGATGTAATAAGAAAAAGAAAATGGGCTATTAACAAAAATTTTTTAGCATATGTTCTTATTTCTAAATTACAATGTTAGAATGGTACAAATAGATTTCTTTTCTCTGATAAATACCTATTTTCCTCCTATTTTTACTTCTTCAGAGAAGTAAACAATATTCTGGAACTTGTTGCTTGCTGCTTCCCATTAGAATGGGAATTAGAATGTTCTCACCCTCACATTCTTCCACCTTTCCCTATCATTCATGCTAAATATCAGTACAGTTTGTATTGATTTGGTGTGGTTTGGTTTCTTTTAAATTGTGAGATGTTATTTCTTTTTATTGAATAAACAAAGAAAGGAAGAAAAAGAAAGTGTAGTAAAACACTAAAAGCTATAATTGGTTTTGGTTTGGGATTTTTTTAATAGATGAAGTAGAGGACTGCCTTCTTTCTAAAAGAAAAAAAATCTGCTAGTAATGGAATGTGGATGTTTTAGAAGGTAACATGGCCATGGGCTAAACACAAAGTGGATAATCATTTAGGAAGGAATACATGAGATGAATTCAGGGTGGAGAAGGAAAGAGTGAAATTCACTCCCTGTCTGGGAGAATATAGAAGACAATAAATTGGGGTAAGTGCAAGTCCAAAACCCTATAGAGGGAGACTCAGAGGATTGGCACAGACCACATCTAAATGGGAGGGAGCCATGTGGCTAAGACCACATCACTCCATGTGGAAAAGGCCACTATGATGACTGACAAACGAGAGAATTTAAGTTGCTTTCAATGCACAAGAATAAATCTACAGCTACTTTTGAGGTAAAATCAGATAAATGGAATAGGATTGTTTTGAGCTGGAATTACTAATTCATATACATATACAGAAGAAAAGGCTGGCCACTGGTAACAGTATCACCAGATATAGGAAGACATAATGAGGAAAAATAATGACATGGAAAAAGATGAGATGGATAGATAGAATTCTATAGGACAGAACTTGAAAAGATCTTGAAAATTACTCTAGCCACACCAACTGCAGGCAGGTCATTTGTGTAAGCAGTTCACTCAGAGCATTTTTCCAAACCCTCAGTCACATCTCATTTCTGCTGCCAACTGCTCCTGTAAATATATAGGAAGTTTTACTTAATGATTAACCTAAATCATCATTGTTGTGATTGAAGTCATTTGCTCATACTGTCTGTGGGGTACATTTAGAATATTTTCTTATACAGTGTTTCTGTAAACTACCACTTTCTTATTTTTTTCTTCCTTCCTGTAGACTAGGCAAATAGGTGTAGTTGTTCTTTCCTCAGAAATAACACCTTTTTCCCTAAATATTTTGCTCTAGCCTGATTTCTGATTATTTGCTTGTTGGTACTGTGATGTTCAGACTGGGACACATTTGAAATGAGAGGAAAGATTATTTCATACTTCTTAAGAATAATATTCCTGTTCACTATCTTCTTTTCCCCTTTCCTTCTTTTTTAAAGATGAGTGCTAAAAAATCCACCATATTGAGATTGTTAAGCACTATTATACTCCTATTCCTTAATTATTTTATCCAGAACTGTGTCTAGGTAATTTATTCCTGTGTTTTGCAACCTATTATGATCTTTCCACTTCTTTTTAAAAATCATATCCTGCACATTTCATGTAATTTCTTTAATTTTAATTTCACTGTTCTTTAAGAAGAACAGGGAAGGGTTGCTGTGATGTGCCCAAGGATCTTTACAGGGAGGAGAACAATGTTTCCCATAGCTGGGGAACTGGAAGGAATGAGGTGTTAATACTTTCTTCCTTCTCAGTTTATTGTCTTCTTGGGGATATTTTTTCCATTTTTTGAATATCGTATTTTCCAAAGTACCAGTGGAAGATAGACTGAATCTTTAACTGTCCACTTTGAAACCAGTATAGTCTGTGTTAGCTTATTCTTTTAAAATAAGACTTCTACTAAATAAATATGCTTAAAAATAAGTCATAAATTATGCTTTTATGTAATCTCTCTGTTGCCAAAAATAATATTTTTGTAGCAAAAGTTATGATATTCAGTATTTCCTTTCCCTTTGTTTCTTCTGCTTGCTTTCCGATCTTTATCCCCATGAACTATGAAAATAATACTAAAACCTCTCATTTGAGTTAAAGCTTTGACAAGTGGGAAATATGATTATTATTAATTAAATCATTAATTCCTGAATTGTTTGTTTCTATTTTTTTTAGTTTAGCATCAAACTATGCACACTCAATACAAATTCCTAAGTGAATCAAGCCTTGCAGATTTCATAGAGAGGATTGAGTTCTAAAGTTCAAAGGTATAGCTGACTACTTTGCAAATACGTGTTATAATTTAATAACTCAGTGTGGTCCCTGTAGTCTGTAAGTGTTTTGCTGGAGGCTTTAATGCATTAGACAAGCTTTTAATCTATATTACGGTTTTTACTTCAAATTTAATTCTGCTGACTTCCAAAATCAGCTATACATTAATGTAGAAAGACAAAAAGAGGAAATCAAGTAGTAACAACTTAGCTGTAAAAGATCAACCTTCTAGAGGAACCAGTAAATGGAAGACTGAGAAGTGCATCAGTTAATGGTATTAATGGCCTACCTTATGCGTCCATTCAATCTCATGAGTTTTAAATGGTATGAAATATGTTTTAGTATTATTAGTGAGAGGTTGCATGACTGAGCAAGCAAAATACAGTATTTTCAAAATTTCATAGAATCATAGAATGATAGGTTGGAAGGGACCTCAAGTAGTATCTAGTCCTTGATCATATTTTTGCAAAAAGATTACATTTAAAGTCACATTAATATAGTTGAAAATGCATTAAGACATTTTAAGTTCTTCTGTATCTCTAGAGAGATATAGAAGTAATTAACCTGAAGAAAGTGACAACAGCCTAATTGTTTTCAAATTGTTATGTGAAAGCTAATAGTGAAATAACTAATAGCTTCAGTGATGATCAATCTATCTCCTCCATAACAGAGATTATTCCAAGAAAACTCATTAAAAATAATTCCAAACAAGAGACCTGTATAAACAAGAGCAGAGTTTTGGGCACAATATTCCTCTGTAGGCATTTTAATGTAGTTTAGAAGGATATTGCACAGAAATATGGAACCTTGCATATATGTGATAGTTTTTAGAAAGATTGAGGTTTTTTTTTTTCTTTTCTATTGTGGGAAAATGTTGAGAGGAGGTCTTCTGAAAGAAGAGGTAAAGACAGATATGAGGACAAACATTGGTGAAATACTTTCATTTCAAGCTACTTAAAGCTATGTAAAAATATTCCAGTTCTTATTAAAAAAAAAATAAAAATGCCAACAACAAAAAACAACTTACTTGAACCCAGGAACACAGTTATAATTCTGCTGAATTCTCAGACGGTCTCCTAAGAGTTAGATTTTCACTATGTAGACATTTGTCCAATTAGATATCCAGGTAATTAAAAAAATAATAATAAAAAAAGATAAATTAATATTCTTTTGAGCATTCCAGCTCCGGAAGGGTAGTACATAATCCATATACTCAGTGTAATGCAGAACTGGGACTTCTGTCTATTTTCTGCAGTTATATATGATTTCCTTCATCTAATCATTTTCAAACATTTCATTTATATCAGTGCTTTTTATTTAATTATTATTAGTTCAGTCTGTTTTCTCAGGTTTGCTAGATTAATTTTAATGGTGAATTACTATCAAACATTTAAAGCAGGAAGCTGAACTCCAACAGGAGTCTCAAAGAAGGGAAAAGACCTTGTTGGTACATACATCTATTAAGCAGCCCTGCTTGCCAAGTCCATGTGCATTAACTACTTCTGTAACTTTAACAAACTTCTAGTGAGCTTTCATTCTGCTGACCTAATTTAAGATGAAGGAAATTCAATAACAACCCCTAATATTGAAGCATTATTTCCCAAGAGGAATTTAACACCACTTCTACATCGAATCATAGTGNCCCAAAAAAAATTATATCTCCTTTTCACAAAAACTCAATAGCTTTCCAGTTTTAAAGGAAACTAATTAGGTACCAAAGAGCTAATGTCAAGTTTGAAATTCATGTTTCATAATCTTCCACTGTCACCCAGAATACCTTTGTTTTAAAAGAACATAAACAAGAGTTATGATAGATAAATAAACTCCAATGTGGAGGACCACATCTCTACTTTATACATGATGATATATTTCAGCATATGTTATTAGTAGTTTATATTGGAACAAATTGCTCTGGATAGTATCCGAAGTTCACAAATCAAAGTTAAAAATGTCAAAGTTTTAGGAGAAAGGAAGAAGGAGAAAATGAAATGCTACATAACCTGGTGTTTATTAAGACCAATGGAAATGAACATATGGAGGTACTATGAATGGTCTTAGGGATAAAGTCCTTGAAAGTGGTGCCTTTCAGAAGTTTTTTAAAGTCTTCCAAATGTGGGAGGAGAGGGAGAAATGCTCTGAGAGAATTTAATGATGAAAACAAAAGCTGATTCCTGAACTGAATCTGTACAATTAGAAACACACACATGTACATGCACACATTCATAGTCTTTTAACTATAAGAAATCACCACATTGCTTAGGTTTTCCACTCTAAACCCATAAAATTTTATTGCAAACTCTTTTAATCAACACAGGCTTATTGGAAATAGCTTGAATAGTACATCAATATCAAACTGATACATAGAATTTCTGAAAGTTTTATATAGCTCTACCATAAAAAACAAACAAAGAAAGATGATCATGGGCTACAATATACTGCTTTTGAAACCAGAAGACATGTGTAATTACTGTGTGCAATGTTACCTATCTATAAAAATCAGAAAAGAAGAATAAAACAACCTAAGCTTTTTACTAAATGAATTTTGTGTCACATGTGGAAGAATATCCAAAGGTCTGTCACCACCATCCATGCATTTTGTTTTCTGTGACCATGCTAAAATGAAAAAAAAACCTCACCCTGGTTAAAATTTGCAGAAACTCTGCCCTATTAAGACAACAAATCATAGGCTTTCATGATTTACTGAAGAAAATATTAGTAAATGCTCTCACTAACAAAACTGTTACCCTTTAAATTCTGGAATGGAAGTAAAGTGAAGAGAATCTGACTAAATTTGTCTTGCTGATATTTATATCATGGTTTCATCAGAAGGAAAAATGCATAGTAAACAAAAAAGTGGAGACAAAACAAAGAAGAGTTAGAAGAGACTTGCTTTCTCTCTGTAGTATGACATTCAACAAGGAGACTGATTTCAGTGCTTTCCAAGATTAGTTATTCAGGAAAATTGCAAAAGAGGCCCTCATTTTTTAAACACTTCCTACATTATAAGGCTAAGTTTGTATCACTCTACTTTGAAAGATCATCTCAAGAAAATTTTCTATTTAAAAGTTTGCTTCTTGTCACGCAGGATTTCTTCTGATGCACATGTCATATGCATCAGATGATGTTCTCTTTTTACCATTTAAAACACTCTGGAGAAATGGGGTTTTATAATCTTTTCTTTTCTAAAACTACTTTGTGTTGGTTTTTTCAGTTCTCTTGATGGTAAGATTAATAAAACACTGGCATTCATGTAAATCAAATTGGGTGGAAAACAACTGACTCAAAGGCAGCAGTACTTAACATGTAAGTTTCAGCAGTATTAATCCACTAGTCTGTATAAACCCTCTTGTAATTTTCTAAACACAAAGGTTTAATGGGATAATCATTGATCATCTCAGGGCACTCTTGCTCTTAGGAAGTGTTTTGACAGCAGCTACCTAACATATTCACAGTGTTTTTCCTGTCTGGATAACTTTATATTCCTAACCAGGTTATTTTCTATCTCATAGCATTTTATAGCTGCAGGATACAGTAAAGGGATGTTGGACACTAGAGAGCAAATGCATTTCAACTTATATTGTCTATTCTCTGATTACTTTCAGGATCCAGTTACTATGTACAGTTCAGAGATGAGTTGCTGGCAATTGCTTGGCTTCATCAGCAACTAAAAACATAAAAAGCAAGTTAAGAAAAAAAAACCAAACCTGTAGATTCCATCACTGACCAGCTTGAAAAGCGCCAGCAGTGGAAAACTATGACAATACAGCAAGTCTTATTACTTCTATTGCTCTGGATGTGGCTGCCACATCCCTGCCATACAGAAATGTTGTTCAGGAGGACTCCTGATCTCAGACCCAAAAGCTTTGGAGGACGTTCATCAGGGAATGATGGAAAATCAATTCACCGCCAGAAGCGAGGCTGGATGTGGAACCAGTTTTTTCTTTTAGAGGAATACACAGGATCTGATTATCAGTATGTAGGCAAGGTAAGTTTCTTATTAAGATTTCTGTATAATTGTCAAGTTTACTTATCTTTCTACAGAGGCATAATTTCTATGTTTCATTCGAAAGTGTAAGAAGCATATTTCCAGGCAATACAAATATTTTTGTCCTGTTTGAACCACAAAATTAAAGTTGTTAAGGTTATTCAGAAATACGTACATAAAACAAATGAAGAAATCTTTGACTAATTAATTTCCTTTAGCATATCATTCCTACCAGCAGCCCATTCAGTTTCTCTTCTGTATCAAAACATAATTTTTTATAATTAGTTATACAATTATTTTTCAACCCTTTCTCACTGAATATTTCACGTTTCATAAAAGATAATACATTCTTTTTCAGTGCTTATGTTTGAAGAATAAACCCAATTTTGAAGAAAAAATATTATTCGTCTTTTAACTCTCCCTGAATTTCAATAAACTTCAATGAGTAAAATTCATTAACAACAGTGTGATAGAAATAAGGTGGTTAGGAATTGAATTATAATAGAAGTCAGCAGGACATAGGACTGCATAGCNCCCTTTGTGGAGGGAGGGGTGTTAACAAAGAGTGACTGTTATTGGTCTAAGGAGCCGCCCTGACCCTAAACCGTGACAATAGCATACTAGATGAATACATAAAGGACATTGGAATTGTGCTTTGGAGGTGGTAATAAGAAAAGATCACATTTTCCATCAAGTGTGACACNAGAGTTACTACCAAGGAGTGGGATACAGACCAAGACCACATTGGGGGGTGCAGGAAAGTGAAAGGCCACACCTGCAGGGAGGACCAGACAGGTCATGTGACCCCAAACTGATCAGCGAGGTTTTCCAGCCCATACACGTCATATTCAGATATAAAGCAGAGGAATCTGGAGGG
>VWZY01007445.1:12419-46673 GCA_013399075.1 Chloroceryle aenea | reverse complement strand
CAGGAAAGATACAGGACACTTGTAAACTGATATTATTTTTTTTACTTGCAGAATTTCTCAGAACTCTCCGCTCCTTTTGTACTTCAAAAATATCTGTCACTTGTAAAATATACTGCGGAGGAATATGAACACATTTTTACCCAGTGGTGCTACTGAGGATGCCAGCTCCGCAGAGTATTCCTCAGAGGACTAAGAAATATGTTTACCCATCAGCAGGATTTCTTAGGTCATTCAAAAAGGATAATGACTCTGCTATATAAATAATATCATTGGAAAATAAGGAACCTGATTGTTTAATTATATCTTTACTTAGGTCAGGTTACATGACAGACCCTTCTCTACACGTCAGGCGTGGCATATTGTCTAATAAAAGCCAAGTAAATTAAATGCTAGAGGACTACTGAGCAGTGTGACAGTGAAAAGAGCTGCATGGCATTAATCAAGGCTTAGCATTTAAGAATAATGGTAGAGATCTCACTAATACTGATGTATTTGCTGGGAAGGAATAATGATGTGTTATAGAAAACAAGGTAATTGAGGGAGCAAGTAATACTATTTCAAGTGCCATGTAAGGCTGTGTACCATAAAAAAGAATTAGGAAGTTTTCTAGGAATAGTGTAGAAATCTTTTTACTGCCAAAAGAAGAAAGTAACATGTAATAGTCCACAGGGCAACAACTCAAGCTTCATGCAACTGGCCTAGTTCTGGGAAAAGAGAATATAAAAGCTCTCTCTGGTTCCATAGCCAAACTAAGGAGATTAAAACCAAAACCAAAACCTAAACAAAACAAAACAACAAACAACAAAACCACACAGAAAAAATCAAAGCACAAAGAAAACACAAACACCTACAGCTTAACCAATATAGTTTACATGTTAGAAATAATTTTTCCTTAGTGATGTAGTATGTTTTTGAAAACAGCAATTAACACTACAAAGGAAAGTAATTACTATGGAGTACAGAATTTGTAGCAGCAAAGATCAGGATGGGCTTTCTATCTCCAGTAAAAGTACTTGAGGACACTGGGCTGATGATGCTCTCCTGTATATTTACACACATAACGTATAATGCTCTATGTTTTGTGCCATGATATATATCTAAATTCAGTTATTTTGGTATTTTGCAGTTTGATAGAGGAATAAAAGACACTACTTTGTTAGGAGACGTTTTAATTTAGGTTTTAATTATAGCTACCTACCCAGTCTTAATACAAATACAATTAAATTCAGTTTAATTATACTATGTAATTGTAATTCCCTATGTAAATGAGGCACCCACAGGTATCTGCAAGACATCCTTGTGGATAAATCCTCCAAACCCTCTGTGGGAACTCAGGATGCTGGGACTGCCCTTTTAAGTGCCTGTATACTAACACACATGGTATGGGGAGTAAATACAATGACAGAGCTGCATGCAGTTGCACATCTGTGATCTTGTTGGAATTACAGAGATGTGGTGGGATGGTTCCTGTTCTTGGAGTGTTGCAATGGAGAGATACAGGCTCTTTAAGACAGGAAGGGAACACAAGGGGAAGGAGCTGCCCTTTATTTGAGAACAACTGGAGTGCATGGAGCTCCGCTTGAGGATGGAAGAGGAGCCAACAGAGAGTTTTTGGGTTAGGATTAAAGATAAGACAGGCAAAAGTGACATTATAGTGAGTGTCTGCTGTAGGCTACCTGACTGGGAAGAACATGACAGCCTCACTTTCAATATCCTAATATCTTTTGGAGAAACTACACAGCAGGACCCAGCAATCCAGGAGGCTTCTGGAATGCATTGATGACAGCTTCTTCCTCCAAGTGACTGAGGAACAAACAAGGAGAGGCGCTCTGCTGGACCTCATGTCAGAAAAAAGGAGGGCTTTGTTGAGGGTGTGAAGGTCAAAGGCAGTCTCGACTGCAGTGGACATGAGATGGTGGAGTTCAAGATCCTGAGGAGAGGTAGTAGGATGAAAAGCATACTCACAGCCCTGGTCTTTAAGACAGCAGACTTTGGCCTCTTCAATGATCTGCTTGGAAGAATTCCATGGGAATTGAGGGAAAAGAAGGCCATAAAAGCTGATTAATATTCAAGGATCACCTTCTCCATCCCAAAGGAGCTCCATCCCAATGAATAAGAAGTCAGATAAAAATGCCAGGAGGCCTGTGTAGATAAACAAGGAGCTTGTGGTCAAACTCAAACACAGAGAAAGCATACGGAGGGTGGAAACAAGGTTAAGTAACATGGAAGGAATACAGAAACATCATCCAAGACACATACATCCTAGAATATTCATGAGCAGAAAATGTACACATAATAAAAGCAGAAAATCTTCACAGCTTTTACCAATTTAAATATTACAGTGATTTCACACAGAAACAAAGACAATCTTGTTTAACTTGTTTTTAAATGGCCTCCAGCGCTAAGCAAAATTAACTGAACATCACTATTCCTAATGGTGTTCTTCATTGGTTTAAAAAATTCTTATGCTTTTTATGTGAAGTACAAATTGTACATTAGGATATATAAAAACTAATGTTGTTTTAATGGTTATTTTGTTAATAACTAGGCTACTTTACGAAAACATGTATAATCTATAACAAAAAAATAATAACTCTTATTCAGAAAAGAAATGGCCTAAAACTGCTTCTTAATTACCTCTTCATTATCATTAATGCAGAGAGCAAGAGGATTAGTGGTGAATCCCTTTAAAAAAAAATCTAAACAGACAAACCCCAAAGCTTTCAAATACATAAAATCTATTTTGAATTCAGCAAATGAAAGGTATGTGTTGGTTTAGCATATCAGACTTCCTAGGCCATTCCTTGGTGGAGTACATTGTTCTGGAAACTAGGTCATCCTTTATTCAATATTTAATACAGGTTTTTATTTTAGTCCAGAACCAGGCAAACAACATAAAACATGAACTATGTATGTTAAAAAAACCCCACAACTTAAGTCTGTGGAAAACTTCATCAGATATATTTCCATCTTGAGACTATAGATTGGTGTACAGAGACTATTCATGGAAGGAGAGACATAGGCTTGTGCCACATCAAGCTGAGCAGAAGGAGGACCATAAAATATTTCTTCATTTAGTCCACTTTTTTAATGAATGGGTAACTGAACAGAAGACATAGGACAGGATTTATTTTTTTTTTCCCTTTAACACAAAGATTCCCTTCTGCTTATTCATATCCAGTCATCTACAGTAAGTATTAGGCCAACGTGACAGAAATGAAGGGCACGTCAGTTTCCCTGATAGTTCCATACTTTCTATCTTCACCCAATGTGCAGACTGTATTTATTACATTAAAACTGGAAAACACCATGCAGATTGGCTCCTGCAAGAACTCTTTGGTGTATGTTCACATTAGCTCAATGCTTGTGTGTCTTCTGGAGTGGAAGCTGCAACACTCTAATGAAGCCAAAACTTGCTTGTTCTACCTCTGTGAACGTCATCTCAAGACCTTGAGGAGCAAGTTTGGTAACTGGCATGTTGACTTAGTGTATCTATCTATATAAGACTCTCTGCTGCTCATATGATGTGTCATAAAAAAAGAAACTGTCTTTCTCAGCTGAAATCCTAGAAGATGTTGTCAGTGACAGAATGATGAACCTTCTCCAGATTGTGAATCTTCCCTAAGATACAGTAATGGGGCAAAGATGCAAGTCTAGTGATGAAAAGTACCTTTGCTATATGATTATTTTGTGCAAATTGAGAATCCTGAAGATGATAGCACTTGGTAGGGAATATCGTAGGGAGCTAGGAAGATAATGCTTCTAATCCTGTGATGGACATTACATATCCCTGGTGAAGCAAAGGAATCCTAAAAATATGATTTTAATTTATCTCTCACTATTTAAAGTATTGGTAGGAATAGTAAAAAAAAAAAAAAAAAAAAAAAAAAAAAAAACAAGCAACCAACCGNTCTCCCCACATTTAAAGTATTGGTAAGAAAAGTAAAAAAAAAAAAAAAAAAGAAATTAACAGCAAGGAACTACTGTATTCTTTCTCAATAGGAATCTTAATATTTTTCTTTTATCTTTCCTTTGGATAATGAATCAACTTAAAGTAAACTAATATAACCTGAAAATGCACTGCAGATTGGAGGTTTTGATTTCTGTTTGTTGCTTCTTAGAAAGCAAAAGAATTTTGCAACACTGATTGCATTAATTGTTATGCTTCCATTTCAGTTTTTGCTCCTTTTATCTTTCCCAGTCTCTCAACATTTTCTTCTTGATACCGGCCTTGTTCCTTTCCACCCGTCTTTTCTTAAATAATACACAATAGCACAGGACTGGCAAACGGACAATATAACTGACTGACAAAATTGAATGTCTGACACAACTCATTAAAACTTAGTGCAAATTCTTCAGTGCATCACTGAAGAGAGTTGTTTTAAATGTTACTTAAGGATAAATTGAAATAAATGAGTCTCTTTTGTGAGTAAAATCTGTCCCAAAGACGTGACAGTTAAATGTGGCAACTAAGAGAATACTGCAGAGGACTCGAGTTAGTCTGAAAATCTTTTCGAATAAGTGCATCTAAATAACTGCATCATTTAATAGTTCAGTTCATGATGCTTAAAATGAGTATATCAGTTGTGGGAATTTGATATCAATTATTCTCTTCTAATTCCAGGCCCAATTTGCCCACTGTTGCGATTATGTGTAGCTAGACTATCATTTTTAGTCTACATAGACACTGAAGTTCTTAATATTATATATTCTACAAAACTTTAAATGAAATTGCAAATGCTTCCACAGATGCATGTTGGCATCATGTGGCTAATATGATTATTTAGAGAAGAGCTAATAGGTTACAATTTGCCCTGAAATTTGTCATCAGAATTAGAAGAAATTACAGATTTTTTTATTCAAATCTAAAAGATAGAGTAATTTCAGAGTGTACTGAGATCTCATTGTTACTGTGATACTTCGTTTAAATTGAAATGTTAACAAACATAATGTTGAAGAAAGTAGTAAAACTGTTTTCTAGATGCTGCAAATAAAAATTACGTGTTTGGTGAGGTAATATTGGAATAGCCTACAAAACAACTGTAAACTGTGTTCAAAAGTCTCCTATACAATATAGAGTATCAAATTAAGATTAAAAAAAAAAAAAAAAAGAGCCTTGAACTGGATTAATGCCTACATTAAGAATTCAAACTAAAGGCTGATTTGTTAATATGGTAATTTTCTGATCTGTAGTTATCTTAATATAAATCACTGGAAATTCAAAGAGGGACTTCCGAATCTGAAAATGAAATAGAAATAGGTGTGGCAAATATTAAACTTTTTATCTGTCATTGTCATAAAGCTTCTAAAATTCCAGTAATTTTCCTGATAAAATGGGTCTGACTAACCTGATCTACTCTCTGTTTTTCACAGTATCATCTTTTGTATTCTAGGTGAAAATAAGATTAACACTTGGTATACCATTAGAAAAAAGTCCATGATATATATTCAATTACAAGAATTCAGACTTTGGTGGAATTCATGAGGGGTGGGGAAGAAATCCTACACTCCTGTAATTGACAGGTTTGATTTGAACTATTGGAAGTCAGTTAACATAGAATTCTCACATTGTGATTTTCAATTAATTTCTAAAGCAGAATTGCTATGTTAATCTACAGGCTTCTGAAAAAAAACATTTTACAGAGATCTTTTATTAAAGGTCTAAAAAGATATTGAGTGGAATTTGATTGTGGCATCTTTTTATTTATGGTTGCTTTTACCCTGAAGAACATGGTAGTATAAAATAATTAACCTGTTTTCCTCTCTTTCTTGGATTGGCAAGAGTTTCTTCTTAAATATTCACATAATGCTCCAATTTGTTACCTTCTCTAAATACTTTTTTCTGTTTATCAATACCTTCCTTTTTCATTTATATGAAATCCTTCTCAGTTTAATATTGTTCAACCAGTTTAGATAGATGAGCAAATATGCAAAATTGTCCTTCACAGTCATTGTATTTATTGTATGATGAAAAAGGGCTATATTAAATAAACCAAATCTTCTGATTTTCTACACAATGAGAAAAATTACATTTAAAGTATGTATACTACTGACAGCTGAAAAGGGAGGTATTTCTGTGGAAAAACACCAAGAAATTCACTGAAACTAGAGTTTGCAAAATATTAGTGACAGATATGAAAACAAAACCACATCTTCACAGATGATCATTTTATGTGATAAAATTGCTAAATGAAACAGATGTCTCTCCATTTCTCAGCTTGGCTGACATGAATCACAGATGCCCCTTAGCTAAAATAACTATTGGAAACACTTTATGCTAAAAGTAGCAGAGAAATATTTCACAGAACTTTTTTAAATACTAGAGTGAAATGACAAAACTTTGCAGTGCTGATTGATACATTGCTCATGCATTTCAGAGCTGAGTAAAGATTCAGTGTTCAAGGCTGTCAAGCGCATAGGGTAATCTTCAGCCATCTTGCAGCCTCTAATAAGAATTGAATTGAATCAAGATCTAAGAAAATGAAATGAGATGTATTCTGTTTCCTTGCTTATGTATGAAATACTCATTTTCAAACCTTTAATTATGTCTGGAGTCCTTTTTCATTTTATCCATATCTTTGTGTTCTCTGATCACCCAAGATCTGAAATGTCATTCTGAATTTGAAGTTTTTCTACAATAATTGCAGACTGTTACATGCATACATAAAATTTAAAATGGATTACCAACTGAAACTGAAATTATTAACATGTTTTATAAAATGCAAGGTGTCATAGCTTAAAGTATTCTAAACTGTGCGTGAACATGTTACCTTGAAGTGCAACTATCAACTATCAATCCTTCTGGATGTCTCAAAATCGTATGTTCATCTCCTTTTCCAGTCTTTTGGCTCATACAGCTGGGAAAAAAAATACCAAGTTTTAATTTGGTAGAGATAAGAGGTTAATGATTTTGTGAGTGGTTTAAAAAGAATATATTTCACTTCCAAATAAGCTTAGTAAGAATTTTTGACACACACAAGCTACAAGACAAGGAATGGAAAACCATCAACATTGATAGTATCTTACACATTGGACAAATAAGTATGTTAAAAGATCTTTACACGTTGAACTGAATGTAAATAAAGTTGTTCGTAAGCTTCATATTTTTTACTGTAGGGGTTTTCTTCATTTTATGATTTAATTCTGTTCACTACGCTGTGTTTGTGGTTCTAGTGCCAGGTAACATTCTCAGGCATCACAATCTGGTTATTGAGAATGCTAAATTATTTTACAAGTTCTTGGCATACTTCTGCCAAATATCACTATGCAAAACAATTGCCATGCATGATTTGTGACTTAAATTTGGCCACATAGTATTTCTGGGAACTGTTTGCATGACATTATGCTATTCTGCAGATAATTTATTATAGTGTATTTTGACAGAACCTGCTAACTGATTTCTGAGTTAAAGAACAGGTGCTGCAGCCTTGATGTACTATCATCAACCTTTGTAAGCATTTATAATACCAGATCTGACTTTGGAAAGCATATAGAAAAAATGCAGTGTGCCCATTTAGAGACTCTATTTTCTTCAACCCCCCACTGCCCCCACCCCCCCTGCCCTATCAATCTTTTTTTCCCAAACAAGCCTTTATTTTAAAATAAGATAGGTGCACTTGTCTAAGGCATAGCAACTTCCTTTAATTTCTTTTCATCACTTTGCCATAAAAATATTGCATCTAGTAGTCGTGGACCACCAGTGATCTCTTAGGACCACAACATCTTTGAAGATAATGTGGTTTCCTAGCAAGTCCTGGAAAAGAAAATGCTTAAAAGGCTTTTGAGGACTAGTTACACAAAATGATATTATACATGGGGCACAGCCTGAAGGATACTGTCCAGTCTCCTATAAAGAATGTAGCTTAGAACGATGAGTTTTCAACATCAATGTGCTATCGAGAAGAGCATAAGGGTTTAAAGGTCCAAGTAAAAAGTCATTCCCAAAAAGGGGGGTGTGCGAATGAGATGAATTTAGCAAGAGAAATAGAAGGAAAAGAAAGAATGGGATTTTTTTTTTCAAAAGATTTCTCTTAACATCTACTTTACTACTTTTCAAGTTTGGTAGATCTTCCTAGTTATTATATAATTAAGTAAAAAAAAAAAGTAGTAAGGAAATGTGTGCTTTGTAAGCATACACATATGTAATGTAAGGAAAGTTTAATTTGTCATTTGATAAATATTTACAGTGTTCTGAAGTTTTATTTCTGAACTTAAAGGAAAAAAAAAAAAAAGAAAACCTTCATATATAGGAAATGAAAGTTCAGAACAACCATAGTTTTCTAAATTTCTACCATAAAGGCTTTGATCCTAGATTCTACATGAGCTCTTTCTGTGCCACATATTCCAAGTGTGTGGGAAACATTCCGTGTTTGAAAATGTTCCATGACAGAGAATCTTTCTTACTGTTTGACTTCAGGTTATCCCACCAGTCCACAGTATATATTTTGTTTCATCACAAAAGGCAAGGAAAACTACATTCAGAACCCTAATGGTTGAATAATCTACCTATGATACAGACTTAAAATGGATACTATTGAATAAAATATGAGGGCTCCACAGGAAAAAAAAAAAAAGATAAATATTTCCATGATTGCATGGCAAGGGAAATATTTATACTAAACGATGTGTATAATATTGAAATGTTGAAAATAAATCTGAATGCCAGATACTTTCGGGTAATTATATAATCAATGAAATTGTAAGAAAATTTCCAAAAAGGTACCCAACAACAACCAAACGAAACAACATAACTGAATAACTGTTTTTTTGTTATGGATGTACTAAAGTCAGACAGTACTACAGGTCATTAATAGATGAATTTAAGCTTTATATTACTTACATAATGGGTATTAAATCAATCCTGAAGGATTAATATATTTATTTCTGTCCTTTATTCTATTTACAGTAGTTGATGAAGATAAAATTGTAATGACTTGAAATATTCACCTATTTATCAGAAATATTATATTTAATTAAAAAAAATAGTATGACATAGAAGAAGTTCTGTTTTCCTTAATGTTCAAGTATTCTGCCATGTCCTTTACACGCTTAGTATATTTACAAGTATCACACAGGAGCTTGTGAATTTTTAATAGGAGCTCTTCAAGGAAGGAAAAGGCCTGTATTAACGAAAAATTCTTCTTCAAGATTTGTGGTGCAAAGGTTTCTTAGTAGAGAAAAGATCTTGCTGCAAAACTAAAATCTGCCACAACAGTCAAGTAAATCCATTCTTGCAGTTAAGTTAGGAAACAAATATCTAAGTATGACACGATGACTGCCAGTCAATGGTGACTGAAAATTACTTAGTTGGTATTAAACATGTTTGTTGCATACAGAATGATTTCATATATAATATTTTTCTTAGAAGAAAGCTCTTTTCATAACTTCTAAATCAAATTATCTTATTTTTCTTTCTTTTCAGCTTCATTCTGACCAGGACAAGGGAGATGGATCCCTCAAATACATTCTGTCAGGAGATGGGGCCGGTACTCTCTTTATAATTGATGAGAAAACAGGTGATATTCATGCTACTCGGCGCATTGACAGGGAAGAGAAAGCCTTTTACACCCTGCGTGCCCAAGCTATTAATAGAAGAACTCTGAGACCAGTGGAACCTGAATCTGAGTTTGTTATCAAAATCCATGACATCAATGACAATGAACCAACATTTCCAGAAAAAATTTACACTGCTAGTGTTCCTGAAATGTCAGTAGTGGGTAAGTGCTTTATATTGAGGCACAAATGTATACTCTGTTATTTGACAAATGATTTCTCCATACTCTGAAAAGTCAGTCATTCTACCTCGTGGGTTAAGTATTTTTCATCTTGATTTGTTTGTTCATATATTGGAATTAGATCCAGAAACAGACTTTTGTGATTTCAGATCTATTTCTACTTAGAATTTTGAAATTATTAATTTACAGTGATTTAGAATATATCTATAAAGAGAAAGTAGTTAATGGTGACTTAGCCTTCTCCTCAAGAACTGTTCGAATAAGATCACTAAATCAGCCAGTTGAAAGCTCAATTAATTTTTACTTTCATTTGCACTGGAGGTCCACAGTGGTGATAAGCACTGAATGGAACAGTGTCTCTACTTTCACTCTTTCCATGGCTGAACAGTTACATGTTTACTCATGTGCTGTGGATGCACTGCCTGAAGATCATTACCCTCTTTATTCTCTTTGCTTTCATTTTTTAATGTATGGACAAATCCTCTTGTGCTTTCAGTTCCTCCCTTAACTCACTCATGAATGGCAGCTCCAAGAATTTTAAACAGCTGTTTGAGTAAATATTTCTCCTATTTGCAATGTATTTACAGTTTCTACAAAGTTGTGTCCTGGATCATGACAGCTTGTCATTGATAAACAGTACTATTTTGGAATATGAGTTATTATCAGTTAGTGCATACAATTCTTTAGGAAGAATTTTGAAAAACTCAAAAATATAAAGAGTCTCTCTTAAAAAATTAATATTCACTTATTCATTGTATAACTGTAGATACAATACTAATTTATAAATATTCAGAAAATACATAATAACTTCAATACATCTTTTGGCTATTGTTAGTATTTTAATTAATACCACTGCCTGAACTAGAACAGTGTTTTGAGCTGTTTTATATATTTTACTTTTCTGAGCTTTGGAAAATGTTAAAAGAGCAAGAAAACAGGTAATTATTGAAAGAGAATAGCCTCGTAGTTTGTAATTGAGTCATTTTAGAATCTCTGAGCATTCATCAAGCATTTTTTTCAGATAAAGGAAAATTAAAAAAATAAAGCAGAAGAAACCTGTCAAATGATTGCATAGGGCTGTACTGGAATCCCATCATAAAGAGGACAACTGAACAAAATGTGATGGTGACATTAATGTAGTGTTCTCTAGAATCATGCATTTTGGTAAATATATACTGCCTTAGCCAGAGCATCTTGAAAGAGCATTGCTGCATTTTTTAGAAAGGTATATGGCAAGATTGCAGTGGGGCTGAAAAAAGACATCTTAATGCTTCCACTTTATTTCTTATATTCATTCTATAAATTTCAGAGGAAATGCTTAACATATTCCTGGAAAGATTTTATCAAAATGATTCAGTGTTTTAATTAAATATTATGCTACTAAATAACATTCAGTTCTAATCTGAAGAAAATCTTAAAATGATCTTTATATAACTGAGACTGACTCCTTTTTTTGTCAGTCTCAGTTACATAAAGATTATCTTTATCTTAAGTGTTCTTAAACATCCAAGACATTTTTTCAATGACTCTAAAATATTCAGGATATGACACTCCAGTGTACCTCTACATCCATTAGATCGTACAGATTTTGAAAGTACAAATTTTACTGCACAAAATGAAAACATGATAAGAAAAAGAGATAAGCGGATAATAAAAATATCCAAAAAAACTACACTAATGGGAAAAAAAAAGAAAAACCTCGCATGTATTTATGTATCTTGCATAAATAGTTGTGCTGAAACACATAGACCTTATTCTGTCTTTAAAATGACTATAATTTAAAGAGTTGCAGATAGAATAAAATTTATCATGTTTCTTGGATTTTATAAATGTGGTCATTCATCTGCCACTGAATACCTGATAGGTAGAATTGGTTTTTAGCTTTATGGCTTTTAGCTCATGACTGATCCCTAGAGGCAAATGTTCATCTGTGGTCCATGACTGGATGATCTGATTTTATAAGGTATTCTTCAAAGTTGATTAATTTCTTTAAAACAGTAATTTTATTTTCCATCTTAAACTAATCTACTCATCAGTCTCAAAACTAAAGGCTAAATAGAGAAAGGCAGAAATGTTATAAAAGAACAAGATGCATAAACTTTTGAGGCAAATAAAGTTAATTAGGAATTTTAAAGTCAGTATCTTCATAAAAGTCAAAATCTTCATATATTTGTATAGTAATTAACTATAATATCACAAAACTAAGGAAAAATATTTTAAAATCAGTATCTTTTTCAGATGCCATAGAGTTCAAGCCATTTTAGTACATAAGGTTACATTAGAAATTTATTAAAAAAGAAACATAAATATTTATTTTTGTTATTACAACAGAGCCTCCTCATAAGAAGGAAAATAGGAAGAAACTCCTGCATTACCTGTCATACTCTCTCTGGGTTACTTTTTTGAGTTACAGTATTGCAGGTAGCCTATTACTTGCCCAGTACTGTTGGTCATGGGCTAAGAAACTGTCTTGCATGTAATTGTACGGTTGCTGTCTCCTTCTGTGGTACCCCTGTGAGCATATAGAAACATATAACCTTTCAATAAGTATCTGAACATATTAAGCAGAGTTTAGGATATGAATATTTTCTCAGGCATAGGTACCAGAAAGAGAAATTGCGAAGCCCAGCTAAATAGGAGTTGTACTGTTCTCTAAAAAGTACTGTGCTATCAGGACTATTTTATTTTCACTATCTAGTCCAGCATAGTCAGCACAGCATGGGATTCCACTATACTGGGAGTCACAGAGAGAGAGATTGACTACTGGAATTTCACCCTACCTTCCCTGGGAAAGGTCTAAAAGGATGCATGACACAGTGTTCCCTAGCCTCTCTCTACCTGGCTGATCACATTGACTGAAGGGATAGGGAGAAACAGTAAGTTCTGGCCCAGTGCAGGAGGTGCATCTCCTCTGTGACTACCCACACCTTCTCAAGTGTCCCTGCATAATATATATGAGGCTCTGTAAATGGAACTGAACAATAATGAGGATGATGGTTCATCTAGGGTGGAGGTGTTGGGAAGCTTCCTACCCTGTTACAGCCCTCAGGTCATTGTCTATTATTGTGGGTTTTTTTCAGGTAGGCAGCAATAAAGCCTCAACAGGAAGTCCAAAGACAGTCAAGGAAGGTTTTCAGGGCCTTGGGATAACTGCTTAAAGGATCAGGAGCACAAGCAGCGCTCTCCTCTATGCTGGCAGTTGCAAGGAATGATAAGGGAAGAAAAAGGAAATGTTGGCAGATCAATACCTAGGAATGAGTTTGGCAGAATTTGGGGGTTTTCAGTTATGGGTTGATCTACATGACACTAGGCCAGCTAACAACAGAGGAGGTACACCTACCTCATAGCGGGGAAAGAATATTTGCACAGGAGTTGGCAGGGCTCATCAAAAGAGCTTTAAACTAGCTTTCAAGGGTGGAAGAGGTAAACCCAGGGTCACTAGAGATAAGCCTGGAGGTGGCCAGCGTTAACGGGGAAAGTCTGCTGCTGAGATCTTTCTGCCTGGTCCATGATTTGTTGAGTACACCGGAGCACATCTGAAATGTCTTTGTATTAATGAGCACAGCATCAATCAGAGCAAGAGGAGTTAGGTGGTTTGGTATAGTCCCAGAGCTCTGACATCACTGGCGTGATCAAAACCTGGTGGGATGAGTCCTATGACTGGTGTGGCATGATGGACAGTCTATAGGCTTTTCAGGAGGAATAGGCAGGGCAGGAAAGGCAGGTGTGCTGGTGCTTTATTTAAAGAAGGGCTTGGATTATATGGACTTTACAGTTGGTGACAACATGGCTGAAAGCCTATGACTAAGGGTTGAGGAGAAAGCAAATAAAGGGAATGTAGCTGTGGGTAGTCTACTGTTGACCACACAACTAGGATGACAACTATGATGAATTATTCTACAAGGAATAAAGGGATGCCTCAAGATCAACTGCCCTTGTCCTTATGGGTGATTTTAACTTCCCAGAAATCAACAAAGATCATACAGTGGACACAAACAGGTCCAGGACATTCCTGAAGCACATTGAAGCTAAGTTCCTGGTGCAGGTACTAAGGGAAATGGCTAGGAAGAGTCCAGTCCTAGATTTGTTGTTTGTTAAAAGAGAAGGAGTTATGGGTGAAGTCTTCAACACTGATGATGGGCCCTGGAACGTCCAGAGCCCTGTGTTGGAATACTGTGATTGGGGAGATGACAAACTCCCAGCCAATTCCAAACTTGTTCAAGACTTATGCTCCATCTGGATGTGCATAAATCTATAGGGCCCAATGGAATTCATCCCAGGTTACTGAAAGAACTGGCCAATGTCATCACAGAAACTCTATCCATTATTTTTCAGTGGTCCAGAGATGTCACAGTCAACTGGAAGATAGCAAATGTCTCATTTTTCAGGAAGGGTAAGAAGGAACACCGTGGTAATTATAGGTCTGTTTGTCCAACTTCAGTGCCTGGCAAAATTATGGAGAAGGTTATCTGGGAGTTACTGAAAAACACTTGAAAGACAATGCAGTCCTTGGTCATAGCCAGCACGGGCTCATGAGGGGAAGTCATGCTTAAGCAACTTAGTTTCCTTTTATGACAAGGTCACTCACCTGGTTGACCAAGAGAAACTGGTAGATGTGGTATTTTTGGATTTTAACAAAGCTTTTGATACTGTCTCTCACAGTGTCCTTCTGGATAAACTATCACACAGGTAGACAAGCCCATAATATCTAGTGTGAGCAATTGGCTCAAAGGGTTATTGTAAATGGGGTTACATCAGACTGGCAACCAGTCACCAGTGGAGTTCCACAGGGCTCAAGTTTAGGGCCAGTTCTCTTTGATATTCTTAAAAATTATCTGGATGCAAGAGTCAAATGCATATTGAGTAAGTTTGCCAGTGATAAATACTAAGCTAGTAGGAGCTGACAATTTCCTCAAGGGTAGAGAGGACTTACAGTGAGATCCAGTTAGACTAGAGAGCTGGGCAATCACCACCCATGTGAAATTTATCAAGAGAAAGTGCAGAATTCTCCACCTGGGGCAAGAGTAATCCTGGTTATACTTATCAACTGGAAGAAGAAGAAGCTGGAGAACAGCCCCATGGAAAGAGATCTGGGGTTTAATGGCAAACTGAATATGAGTCAACAGTATGCCCTGTCAACTAAAAGGGCCAGCTGTGTCCTGGCATACATCAATCACAGCATAGCTACCCAGTCAAGGGAGGTGATCGTCCCACTCTACTGGCGCAGCCAGTACTGGTGCACCTCAAGTACTGTGTGAAGATTGGGGCACCTCAGTATAGACAGAGATTAAACTATTAGAGTGTGCCCAGAGTAGGAAGATCAAGACAATGAAAGGTCTGAAGAGTGAGTTACAAGGAGCAGCTGAGGTCACTTGGTTTGTTCAAGGTGGAGATGAGAAGTCTGTTCTCATCACAGTCTACAAATTCCTCAAGGGAGACAGCAGAGGGGGGAAGTGTGGATCACCTTGACCAGAAACAGGACATGAGGAAATGGAATGAAGCTGTGTGAGGGGAAGTTCAAACTAGACATTAGGAAAAGGTTCTTCATTGACAGGGTGGTCAGTCACAGAACAAGCTCCCTGGGGAAGTGATTATGGCACCAAGTCTGTCAGAGTTTAAGGAGCATCTGGACAATGCTCTTAGTCATATGGCTTAGGTTTAGGTAGTTCTGTGTCGAGCAGGGAGCTGGTCTTGATGATCCTTATGGGTCCCTTCCAACTTGAGATATTCTATGATTCTCTGATAGAATTAATCACTGAAAATGTATCTGTATGTTTATAGAATGTCTTGTGCTCCTGCTACTGTCTGTGCATTCAAGTTTAATAGTTTTATAATGAATCACCTTATCAGGCGAAAAGGTTGGAGCACTAGATGGGCACATACACAAATACTGTTTTTTAAAATTACACTTTATTTTTAAAAGTATACAGAAAAAGTTTTTTGTATATATGATTGCTGAGTGATAATAGCAAAATCAGGTGAATAGCAAATGAAAAGACATGGCTTTTTTACTACCAAATGTGAAAGAGGACCTGCTTCAGATATATGGTAATACTGATCAGATATCATGCCTTTTGCTGGGGAAGACAACACTGGGACAATTATTTTGTTCATTGGTTCAATTCTTGCAGAGGATATCTTCATCTTTTATATCCACTAATTTTCTTCTCTGTATTTTCACCATACAGATTAGATTGTGTATTACAGGTGTTAGGTATTTGTTCTTGGTTTGTTGTTTTTTTTTTTGTTTGTTTGTTTGTTTGTTTGTTTCTGTTTTTATACTTCAAATCTATTATATGACCAGTAACTTACAACTCGTATTTCTGCCTCTTGGGCCTCTGGCATGTTGTTCTGGGACTTGTGTTATCATCTGGTGTCTGCACTCCCTCCCAAAAAAACAAACAAAAAAAGACCCTAGAAAAACCCAAGTATAAATACTTTGTTTTCTTTAAAAGGGATGTCTGAAAAGAACTGGAAATACCTACTGATGTGCTTGTTCCCAGGTTTTCCAACATATAGGAGCACCGTGTAGCTAAAGAACTTCTGACATCAACTTCTCTGAATATGTAGCCTTCTCCACTTCTCTGTTATTCCACTGCATTAAATAGTTTATTTCATGGGACAACACATGTCATTATTTCCCCTCTTTTCTTCTAAAAGAGCAGAGAATTTCTATTAATTTGACTTGTTACTTGTATGGATAATATATTATGGAGGGTACGTGCACTAATTAAATATCACATAACTCAGCTGGAAGCAAGGAAAAGGAAATAAAAGTTTCAGCCCTACTGTGGATAATCTATGCATTCTTTCTCCTAGTTAATTATCTTCAATGATTCTTATCTAATATGTCTACATCATAAATGCATTGTGAGGTTAAAGTCATTAATACTTGTATGGTGCTTTAGGTTGCTTGCAAGGAGCACATTAAAAAGGACATAATATAGTAATTACTATTATATTACCAGACCCTAGGGAGATTCAAACATCATAATTAAACTATATTAAAATATGCCTTCTGAGAACTACAATAATCTGACAAATGACAGTTTATTTCTGGATTTAGCTCACCACCATATAATTCTTGATTATTGTATAGTAAAATTTGTAAACATACAAGGAGAAAATTACAGGATTCATAGCTCTTATTAATAACATAGCTGGTGCCATATTCCTCAGTATATTATCACTGTCTCCTTTATGTAATCTATAGAGTTCAGATTCAGCTTCAGATCCTGAACACCAAAGGCTCTTAGCAATTTATCAGAAGCAATCTATGCCTATGTAAAAAACAGAGTGAGGCCCAGACTAAGTCATGCTGACTAAGTCACACCCATGCTATAGTTTTTAAACCTCATCGTGATTGACCATGTTCAATGCCTTTGGATATCTGGTCCAGGTTTCAGACCAGCACAAACAATTTATTTGTAATATTGAGCATCAGTGGTCTTTAGTGACATCAGTGTAGTGAAGCAAACAAAAATGAGATGATGATGTGACAGCTGGTGTGCACAACATAACCAATACACTCCTCTTGTTCACTTCTTTGCACGGTTTCTGTCAGGTTTTTCATAGGAATCACTGATCCCTCCTAGGAAGCCTAGAGAGCATTATTTCTCTTCCTCTTATGAGAAAAGGCAAAGATCAAAGTGGTAAAATCTTCATCCTGAATGGCATGCAGACGTGTGGAGGTGTCCTAGTACTTTTTCTGCCAGCTACCTGACCAGTGGCTGGCCAGCTGAGGCCAAAG
Source organism: Chloroceryle aenea (assembly GCA_013399075.1). Lineage (NCBI taxonomy): Eukaryota > Metazoa > Chordata > Aves > Coraciiformes > Cerylidae > Chloroceryle > Chloroceryle aenea. The sequence goes on along the minus strand of VWZY01007445.1, from coordinate 29,189 downwards.
AGCTGTGGCAACATTAAAAGTATGCCCAAAACCTTATTACTTTTGGGAAATGGGACGTACGTTATCCTGAATACAACACACTGAGTAAATCACACTGTGTGATACTGATGTAGTTGAGGAGACCTGAAGTCTCTTTAAAAAGATCAAATTTACAATTTTCAAAAGAAGTGTCCAATAGATTTTTATTGGGTTTATATGCAGCCATGCTCATCACAGCTACAGAAAATTATAGCTGATATGATTTCTTTTGCTTCATATGTAAGTGTATTAAAATAGCATTAATTCATGTTTATACATTATGACACTCATAACTAAGACAACAGTAACTATTAGAAACCTATTATTATACTGCAAATGGATATTTTTTTATTTTATTTTAAAGCTACTAAACATGTTTTTCAGCTTTCTCCCAAATTATCCTTCAAAGTTGATTCTGCATGTTAGTTTTGGTTTGGTTTGGTTTTTAAACTAAAATGATACAAAAATATCATACAATTGACCTATTTATAAATACTGCTGATTTGAACATAAAAAGGAAATGTGAAAATAGGAACTAGTTTAGTTACATGCAATAGAGACAAAGTATTGCCTTTCATGGATTTGCAAAGTAGCCTTTCCTGGTTAATATGTTGTGCTGTTGTGACAGATGACTTGATGATAACTGATCTCTGTTTTCACAGGTATAACATGGAGTATTCGTAAATTGTAATTGGATAGTGCCATGTTGATGAGTGAACTTGGTGGTTTGATTCTTTCTCTCTTTCTTTCTCTTTCTTTCTTTCTTTCTTTCTTTCTTTCTTTCTTTCTTTCTTTCTTTCTTTCTTTCTTTCTTTCTTTCTTTCTTTCTTTCTTTCTTCTTTTTTTCTTTCTTTTTTAACTTAGGTTAGTTATCATGACTTATCTTTTACACAACAGCTCTTTGCTGTTTCAGAGCAAATACTCTTTAGGATCAAGTATACAGTCTAGCACTGCAGTTTGCTAAATACTAGGATGGTCTAAAAAGTGCATTTCAGAATCAAGACTATACTCCTCTGTATCTTTTAACAGAATAGTTTTATAGACATATAGCTACAAACAGTGTTTGGTGTGGCTGAAAGTTTAAGACATTTGTGAATTGGACACAGATGCAGTGTTAGGACAGCTCTAGCACCCTACGTCTTCTACTTTAAATCTGTTCAGATTTTCTGTTTCAGCCCTAGTGTAGATATCACTATGATATTTTTAAATTTTATATTGAGTTTGAAGCTTAGCTTTGTTCTCTTAAATCAGTGATTCATTCTATTATAGTATCAGTAGTGATATAATCCAGAATTTGCCTATTATGCCTTCTTTGTGACATGCAAGTACATTTAGGGACTCACTGAAAAAAAATGTTTCTGTTCTAAACCAGTTGAAAATGGAACACTTCTGAGAATTCATTTCTGATTCAGCAGTTGGGCACATGTTCATTCCACTGATATCAGTGCAATTGTTCACATAACTGAACAACTGACTTGTGAAAAGCAGATTTGTCATCATCTTGTGAAATCCCCAGCTGAGGAAGTTTAGCATTTACTTCTCTTTGACTTTCTATGTATGTTAGGATAAATATGTAATGTATTCAAACTATGAGAAGGAATAAATAGATGTACCAAGTGCCTTACATTTACAGGTGCTTTACTTGAAATATTTGGCAGCATTTGGTGGAGGGAAAGAATTGGGATAAAAGGATAAGTAGGTTTGAAAGTTATTTGATCCTCGGAATAGCCCGTGGCTAACCAGTCATATGCATATGATGATTTATTTTCTCTTGTTTGTTGGTTTTATTTTTTTTAATTCACTTTTTCCTAAGTACTTAAAATCATATCTGGAGGTATAATAGGGGAGATTCGTGTTGATACTTTTATTTCACTTGTCAAAGAGTTGAACAGGATGTACATTTCGATTCAGCAAGAAATGGCAGATGCAATGTTTCCATGTTTTGAAGAATTGGTATATTCCACTAAAATTTAGACATGGTCTTTAAGATTAGAAGATTTTCTGGAGTTCAAATAGGCAGCAGATTTCCAAGTCCATATGGCCATTATTTCTTCTGGTAGTATATATATTTGTAATAACATTTAGAAGGTAGGGAGAACTTAGGACTAGTTTTTCTCAAGTTCCAGTGACCTATTTATTTGTCATCTTCCCTCATGTTCCTGCATGTGTAGTTTCATATTATGTTGACATCATTGCACGCACACACACACACACACAGATATGTTCTAGGTTAGGGAAAGCAGATATTTAATGTAATAAGGACAGGAATTCAGCTCAATCATAGCTATTGTTTACCTTTACTAGTTAGATCTTAATCATACCTGTGGGATTAAGGAGGTTTAGATTAAATTTATACAGAATGAGATCCTGAAATAGGGAAGATTGTACCTTCAGTTGACTGTAAGTGCATAAATAGATATATCCAGTTGGCATTATCTGAAATTTTCTTTGGGTTCTTCTCAAAGGGGAAATTGTGTTCTTGGACCTCTATCTAGTACCATGTAAAACTAAATTGACTTTGGATGTTTCAGGTACTTCTGTGGTGCAAGTTACAGCTACTGATGCTGATGACCCTTCATATGGAAACAGTGCCAGAGTAATTTACAGCATACTTCAGGGACAGCCATATTTCTCTGTGGAACCAGAAACAGGTCAGGAAAATTGTCATTATTTGAATTTACCATTAACTGTAGACTTTCTATTTTGTTTTAAAAACCTTAGATCACCTAAAAAATTAATTTTAAAAACTAAGTGAAATTAAGTAATATTTCTTGCTTTTTTCCCCTCATAATTTATAACACTTACAATAAATTAAAAAACTTAGAGTTATTGCGTCTGACATTATTAAGCATAATAACTTTAAGTACTTACAAGTACTATTGATAGCTTAAAATTCTAAGTAAAAATATTTCTGAAAAAGGCAAAGAATAAAGATTTGTGTCCTAGAAAATGTTCTTTTTTTCTTAATGGTTCTACTTGGAATAGTAAAAGATATTCTTTCTACTTACAAACTTACGCATCTTTAATCATTTTTAGCATGAAATGTAAACTAATGTATTGGGTTTGCATGGCAAGGTTTTGGTAGAAGCTGGGCTATGGGCTGTTTTTTGTAAGAAGCTGCTAGAAGCTTCCCCTGTGCCTGATAGAGCCAATGTCCGCCAGTTCCACTATGGACCCTCCACTGGTCAAGGCTGAGGCCATCAACAACAGTGATAGCACCTCTGTGATTACATATTCAAGAAGGGGGAAAAAAATCCCTGCATTACTGCAGGTGAAGAGACAAGTGAGAATATGTAAGAGAAACAATGCTGCAGATACCAAGGAAGGTCACGGAAGGATGGGGAGGAGGTGCTCCAAGTTCCAGAGCAGAGATTGCCCTGCAGCTTCTGGTGGAGATAATGGTGAGGCAGGATGTGCCCCTGCAGCCCATGGAGGTTAATGGTGAAGTAGATATCCACCTGCAGAGGACCCCATGACGGAGCAGGTGGATGTTCCTGAATGAGGCTGTGACCCCATGGGAAGCCCATGCTGGAGCAGGCTCCTGGTAAGACTTGTGGACTCATGGAGATACAAGTCCATGCTGGAGCAATTTTGCTAGCAGGACCCTGTGGGGATCCCACACTGGAGCACCCTGTGCCTTAAGGATTAAAACAAATGGAAGGGACCCACGCTGTAGCAGTTCGTGAAGAACTGCAGCTGTGGGAAGGGCTCCTGTTGGAGAAGTTTGTGAAGGACTATCTAATNATTGGGTTTGCATGGCAAGGTTTTGGTAGAAGCTGGGCTATGGGCTGTTTTTTGTAAGAAGCTGCTAGAAGCTTCCCCTGTGCCTGATAGAGCCAATGTCCGCCAGTTCCACTATGGACCCTCCACTGGTCAAGGCTGAGGCCATCACCAACAGTGATAGCACCTCTGTGATTACATATTCAAGAAGGGGGAAAAAAATCCCTGCATTACTGCAGGTGAAGAGACAAGTGAGAATATGTAAGAGAAACAATGCTGCAGATACCAAGGAAGGTCACGGAAGGATGGGGAGGAGGTGCTCCAAGTTCCAGAGCAGAGATTGCCCTGCAGCTTCTGGTGGAGATAATGGTGAGGCAGGATGTGCCCCTGCAGCCCATGGAGGTTAATGGTGAAGTAGATATCCACCTGCAGAGGACCCCATGACGGAGCAGGTGGATGTTCCTGAATGAGGCTGTGACCCCATGGGAAGCCCATGCTGGAGCAGGCTCCTGGTAAGACTTGTGGACTCATGGAGATACAAGTCCATGCTGGAGCAATTTTGCTAGCAGGACCCTGTGGGGATCCCACACTGGAGCACCCTGTGCCTTAAGGATTAAAACAAATGGAAGGGACCCACGCTGTAGCAGTTCGTGAAGAACTGCAGCTGTGGGAAGGGCTCCTGTTGGAGAAGTTTGTGAAGGACTATCTAATAAGGGAGGGGCACCATGTAGACAAAATCTGGAGTAAAGTTAAGTCTGGGAAGATGGGAAGGGTAGGGGGAAGGTGTTTTTAAGGTTTAGTTTTATTTCTCATTATCCTATTCTGGGTTAATTGGTAATAAATTAAACTAATTTCCCCAAGTCAAGTCTGTTTTGCCCATGACAGTAATTACTGAGTGATCTCTCCTCTTCTTTATCTCCAACCCACAAACGTTTTGTTACATTTTCTCTCCCTGGTGCAGCTGAGGAGGGTNAGTGAGAATATGTAAGAGAAACAATGCTGCAGATACCAAGGAAGGTCACGGAAGGATGGGGAGGAGGTGCTCCAAGTTCCAGAGCAGAGATTGCCCTGCAGCTTCTGGTGGAGATAATGGTGAGGCAGGATGTGCCCCTGCAGCCCATGGAGGTTAATGGTGAAGTAGATATCCACCTGCAGAGGACCCCATGACGGAGCAGGTGGATGTTCCTGAATGAGGCTGTGACCCCATGGGAAGCCCATGCTGGAGCAGGCTCCTGGTAAGACTTGTGGACTCATGGAGATACAAGTCCATGCTGGAGCAATTTTGCTAGCAGGACCCTGTGGGGATCCCACACTGGAGCACCCTGTGCCTTAAGGATTAAAACAAATGGAAGGGACCCACGCTGTAGCAGTTCGTGAAGAACTGCAGCTGTGGGAAGGGCTCCTGTTGGAGAAGTTTGTGAAGGACTATCTAATAAGGGAGGGGCACCATGTAGACAAAATCTGGAGTAAAGTTAAGTCTGGGAAGATGGGAAGGGTAGGGGGAAGGTGTTTTTAAGGTTTAGTTTTATTTCTCATTATCCTATTCTGGGTTAATTGGTAATAAATTAAACTAATTTCCCCAAGTCAAGTCTGTTTTGCCCATGACAGTAATTACTGAGTGATCTCTCCTCTTCTTTATCTCCAACCCACAAACGTTTTGTTACATTTTCTCTCCCTGGTGCAGCTGAGGAGGGTGAGTGATAAAGCAGCTTTGGTGGGCACCTGGCATCCAGCCAGGATCAACCCACCGCAACTGAGAAGGGAGCTGTGATCTAGAACTAAGGTTTTTTGAATAAACAGCCTGTACTGAAGACTCTTTATAAAATTTATGATCACAAGTTTCTACTTTAAAACATGAAATAAATATTTTAGAAATATATTTCATGGACTAATACAAAAATTATGCAGCAGATTGTGGCACATCAGAAAAAAAAGTAAAATGATATTAACTTTTATTTTTATTTATTTAAGGCATCATCAGGACTGCTTTGCCAAACATGAACAGAGAGAACAGGGAACAGTACCAAGTAGTTATCCAAGCAAAGGACATGGGAGGCCAGATGGGTGGATTATCAGGGACAACCACCGTGAACATCACTTTGACTGATGTCAACGACAATCCACCTCGATTCCCCCAGAGTAAGCTGCATTTAATAGTTGCCTTGTACTGTAAGAGCTTCATACTAAAGAGTTAAATAATTACCATCTGATTTAATTTAGAGCAAATCTAGATTATGGGGCACACATGAACAAAAGGCTTATGTACTGATTTATTCACAAATATTAAAGTAGTATATTAAATGTTACAGAATTTGTTAGGAAAACAGTTACATGGTCAAATATAATTGCAGTACTATGTAGGTTCATAGTACTATGTAGGTGGACTCTTAAGAGCATTAGAGCAATGTTTTTCTTTTCCCTTACCTATTGCTTAAATCCTACGTACTTCCCCACTAGCAAATAAATCATGCAGTAATTCTATATATGTAGTAATGTTTGAATTGTAGTATCTGCTTAAATATTTAATCATGAAGAATGTGGAAAAGAAATTACTTGAGGGCAATCAAACAGTTTTGTACTTTTCCAGTTACTGTGCTACAAAAACTATTAGAATATTTCCCAAGGTACAGTAAAAGGCATTGAACTTTTTCTTTCTTTTTTTTTTTTTACAGCTTAATTTTACCAAAGGTTTTTATAATGCTTTTTAACTTCTGATAGTACAATTATCAAGACTCTGTATCCTCAAACTAAAATATAAAAACATTCTCAGTCTCTTTTCAATATGGAAATACTAAACTATGTAACATCAAACTTGTTAAAGGTTAAGCATTTTAAACACATTTGAAGCCTTCTGCATATACTGAAGTTGTGATATTTGCAAGTTGCAATATTTACTTAATAGCTAAAAGGATAGAGTATCCTCACTGCTCATTTTTATTTCTCTATAGCTCTACTGTATCCAGTAGTTACTGATGATCAGCCTTTAGGCTCAAAATAACATCATCAGCTGATCAAATGGTTCTGATATTAACATGCTCTTTGCGACACAAATAGAGTATATAATTTTGTTCAGTTTAATATTGTAGTTAATATATATATGTTTCCCTAAGATGTTTATGAGCATGTTATTTCATATACGCACTCAGAGAAAGCATGAACAATTCAGTACTCACAGTGTGTGCATTTCCACGCAGGCCCTAGTATGGACGGAATTTATTGTTAATTTGACATTTTATGTTCTTTGTATATCCACAACTTTTAGATTTATTATTTTTCTTGTTTTCGTTTGTATATAGAGGATTATGGTAATACAAGGTCTGTAGGTGAGGAAATCTGCGTTAATCCCCTCTGGACCTATTGAGGAAAGCTATTCAAAGTTGTGTCATGTTCAAAGCTTTACAGGAAAGCTATATTCAAACTATTTCAGTTAAGTTTAAGAGAGCATATAAACATAAAACATATATATTTAAGCTCTTTTTTTTTTTTTTTCTTGTTTCTTAAACAGTAGTAAATTAATACTTAGAATGATGGAATCAACTTTTTAGAACAGTTTTGCATGACCTATCTGGAAGTCCAGGAATAAACAAACAAACAAGACATGTTAATCTCTTTTATTTAGATTGCAGATCAAGGAGTCTTCAGAATATTTTTCTCCTTTTAAAGACCTTCTCAAAACTGTATAGGTAGAAGCAGCTGTTCTGAGAAAACATGGTAACATTTAAAATGTTATCAAGGTTCTGCACAGGGAGGCCATTAAAGATCACAGATGTCAAATCTCTGTTTCAAATGTAATATTTCCAAGTGCTCACAGTAGTAAGGGATGTTGTTCACCAATAATAAATGGAAATAGTGGTTTATGGACATAAGAGCCTGAGTGTGATTGAATCTCAGTGCATCTGAGTTACAACAGTCCATGTCTTCTGTGAAACCATAGCCTGTATTCCTCTATAAAAATACTCACCTTTACATTATGTGCCTTTTCAAAAGTAATTTTCAAGAAGGATAAGCATTAATAAGATTGCTTTTCCATTCATCATGTCTGACTAAAGCATTACCAGATATGAGTATCTAGACTCTAACCTTACGGATTAATTGCTCTCGCCTTAGTATATGGAAAAGCTTTTTCCTTCCTTGATCCTCCAATTTTTATTCCTGACAGACAAAAGAAAGAATATTACTCACTGGAGTAAATGCAAACAGTAAATTACTCTCCCTAATGAAGAAGAGAGAAAAAGAAGGATTAACAGCAGAGTTTTGCAAGAATAATTCCAGTTTGGTGCAGTCTGTGCTCTGATACAGCGTCTAAGGCTGCACTGCATCCCATACTTAGGCAAATGCATTAAATGTCTTCAGTGACAAAAAATAAAACAAATTATCTTATACTATGGTGGAGATTTATATAATTGGATAAGTTAGACATAAAAATATCATTCAGATAATAGGTTTCTTGTTATTTCCACTCTCTATTTCCACTATCTTCTTAGCAATTCGAGACATGAGGTTTTACCACTTTGTAGACTAAATGAGTTGAGTATTGCAGTGCAAGTCAAAGTAGCATCCCCAAGGCATAGCTTGGGGACATAGTTTTAAACACTCCAGAAAAAAAAATGTGGGGAATACTTGACATAACATAAAACTAATTATAGCATACAATTATTAATTGGGGGAAAAAATGGTCTTTCAACCTAGTCTTACATAGTACTGAATAAATACTAAATGGGAGAAGAGGCTATTTTTTCTTGTGCTGGGTTGTTTTTTGTTTTACTTTGTTTCGTTTTGTTGGTTTTTTTTAACCATTAAGCGATTACAGAGAGATTATATACTAACATAGCAAAGTACACAGATTTAGGTATTAGAGAAAGGTAATGAAAGTGTCAGAGCAAATGCAAGATAAATCACTCAATTGAAATAGCAAAATGTAAATGAGCAAGAATAAATAGAAAGTGGAGTGTATATCGCCATAAAGTACTAATTCTGCTGCTGTTTATGTTTTATATCAAAAGTTGTAAAAATATATGAAGAAATTAAATTTCAATATTTTTCATTCAACATTTACAAACTTCATGTTAATATGTTATTTAATTTTTTTGCAAGCTATAACATATAGAAAATAATGGAACAGAAAAAACTAATTCTGTAGAATGAAAGTCTCAAATGTCCTTTGAATAACAGGGCTTTTTTTTCAGCATTCCCCAAACCAAAAACCAGTTCCCTTGTCACTCTGTAGCTGGCTTGTAATATCTTCTATTAAATGACACTGACAATCCTCACAATTTATCTGTGCTTTCCTGAAGATATGGTAAAATCTTGTTGCTAATGGCATTCCCGTACTTGCTTCACCATTGTCCTCTCCCCACAATTCTTCCTGATTACACAAACCTAACAACTCCTTTTATGGACTTTTCCATGCTTCTTATTTGCAACGAGTTGTATATGTGCTGCCTTATGAGTAGCCTCTTCAACTTTTTCCTCTTGTGGTTGCTGCCCTTTACCACTTCCACTTCTGAGTTACTATTAACTGTAATATCTTTTTAATTCACTTTATTTACTTTAGAAAGTCTTTAAGTAAAACAGCAAATCTTGGAATACTTAACTAAGGCCAGAGAAGAAAATGTTTTTCTGTAGAGTTATGATGAATTAGCTTTCATCTTTGGAATGACAACTGCATCTGTATTAATTTTAAAATCTTTCTCTGAGTATTCTTCATTGTGCATTGCACGTCCCACATGTTTTACTACCGTATGTTCTGACAGATAGGTCCAAAAATCTTAACAGTAATTTACAGGTTTCACAGTAAGGCTAGGACATAGAATATGAAAATGTATGGTAAAATATTTATTTCAATTTATTGCAGCATGTCTGAATGTTGACAGTTTTATTCCTATGGTTTTTATCAGCTGCATGACACCACATTAAAGGGATACAATTGAGCTAGGAAAAGTAGCACACAATCAACACTACATCATTCATAGGCCTTATATAAATATGAAATAACTGCTTTAACAGGTATAGGCACACCTTCTGCTTATGTAGAAAAAAAATCCCTATCCCTGCATTAAGATGTCATTCAAATTTATGTAATATTTGATCTGACTAATTTTGAAAGCTGAAGTGTCATTCTGCTGCTTAGAATTGGCCAGTGAATTCAGAGGATTCTGGGTTTTGTACTACTTTCATGATAAAATAGATGTAAAATGTATCTCAAAGATTCGCCTTAGATACTAAAGGGGAAAAAGCAGTGAAGCTTGAAAAGAACACAGAGCAGTCTTTCTAGATGATGTTTCAGGAGCAACATAGACAAGTACAGACAAAGTTATTTGAGACAGGAGAATAGATGTCCTTTTCAGTCCTATTTCTCTATTAATTTCCTTTTCTATTATTTTGGTTTCAGTCTTCTACCCAAAGTTTTCCTCTGCATAGTTCTCTGCCTCACATTTTACGCAGAATAAATGGCAGTTTCTCAGAATAAAAGACACACAAAACTATGTAATCATCTATTCTGTGATACAATGTGATTTAATACATATGTAATGGTTTGTGAGGCTCCTGAGTGGCTTTGTCTCTTTGACAGGTACCATCCACCTCCGCATTCCTGAGTCATCCCCAGTTGGGACAGCTATTGGCAGCGTCAAAGCCACAGATGCAGACACAGGAAAAAATGCAGAAGTAGAGTACAGAATTATCGATGGTGATGGGACAGATATGTTTGATATTGTGACACAGAAGGACACACAAGAAGGCATCATAACTGTGCGAAAGGTGTCTATTAACAACTTTCACTAAATGATTTTGGTGATTTAATTTTTTTAATGATTTTTTGATGTGATCACATGTTCTAGCTGCTTAACATTTCCATCAGTGACTGAAAGGTACCATTTCCTTTTAAGATAAACTGGGAATAATACAGTGTTACTATCTGAGAAGCAGCATATGTTTAAAGCAGTACTGACAGTTAAGTAGGTAAAAAATGGAGCAATCCAAATGTGCGAGTACTCAGCTCTGTGATTTTAAGTACAGACTTCTTCAGTATTCATGTAGCCTGTTTTCTTCAGCAAGTGATACACAATTCACTCACTGCGGAGAGACACAGGTTCCCCTTATCTAGGAGATTCTCATCAAGTTAGATGAAGTGTATGTCAGAACATAAACACACTCACAGAACCCGAGTTGCAAGCTATATTGTTCTGTTCCTGTTTCCAGCATGTTAGCTGGTCAACACAAGAGCAGGAAATAATGATGGTGTTTCTTCTTTTGGAACAGGATTTAGTTCTGCTCTGTCTTGCATGTCAGAGCACTTTCAGATGAGTAAAATCTCACAGTTAGAAATGCCATGCCTCTGCTCCTCAACAGCTTCCTTTCTAGCAGTTCCTCAGTCATTGTCTTTGGGATTTTGAGATGTGCTTCTAAAGATTTTAGGCAGCATTTCTAACATAAAGCACTGTTTATTTTAGCTTTTAAAACAAATCCCCTTAAGCATAGAATAAGAAATTAAATACTACTATAAAATTTAACTTTGCATCTCTTGATAACAGTAACCAAGAAAGAGGAAGTCTCTGCAAAGATCGGTGTGTTCTTGTTTAATATCCATGTTCTCTATGTTCATTGTCAGCACTGTAGTTTATCTGGGAAGAAATAAAAAAGGAAATATTGGGGCCCAATATTTTTTCCTTTTCCTAGAACTTTGTGAAGGTTTCTCTTGAGATGGTCCTTTCTGGCTTGTTTCATATTTTTCAGATAGATTGCTATTATGTTAAATCTATAGAGTCTTGAAAAAGTAGTCTGCAAAAGAACATTTTCTGTACAGGTTTTTCTATACAATTTCTCACAGACAAAATAATTGCTTTGCCACATTTTCATATATCTGGGCAACAGCTTCATTCATTACTGGTGATATGCTGGAATACCTGTACAATCCATGTGTTGCAGTTGCCGTGTGGCCTGAAGAGATGTCCAAACTGGATGTGAATTTACTAGTAGCAAGTTAGCTACGTCTGCATAGTGCACGTTCTGGCAAATTAAGCCAGCTAATTAGTATAAAGCAGAACTAATATGGCTTCTTTGCCTCTAAGCTTGAATCCAGCATCCTTTAACATTTTATAGACATAGCAGCAGTAGTCTGAGATCTAGGCTAAATAGCAGCAGTGTGTTGCATTTCTCAATTATTTTCATAGATATTCTCCCTTCTGCTCTACATCTTTTAAAACAAGTTTGGGTTAGTGGGAGTTGGGTTTTTTGTTTTTTTTTTCACTGGACTGAATCTTTCTGCAGATTTAAATTTCTGGGCTGTCACTCTGGTATCTTTCATGAACATCAGTTTGTATTTGAAAGCAGTCAGGCAGAAAAAGCAAGTCTTTACCACCCATTTGGATGAATGAAAACCACCAGTTTGATAACTGTCCAAGATTTTGAGGGAATTAATGAATTCTTTGTGTCAGAAAGGTAAATTCTCAGCTTGCTCATTTCCTCAGTATCATTAATTAGTTAACACTTTTCACCTATGACAGAAAAATTTGAAGGAATAGAGGTTCTTTTCTATTCAAAATGGTTTCTAATTATAATCCTGAGCTTTTCCTCCATACATTTTAAATGAAATTGCTGACAAAAATGTCAAATCTATTTTGAAAAAAAAAAAAAATCTTTGATGTTGGATTCATTAAAATAAATGAAAGGGAATAAGATTAAGCTCTTACCATTTCTCTAGAGGCAGAGAACTTTGACATACACACCACCTCCATAAAAGAAACCTAAAACATTACTTATATTTAAGGCCAGCTACATTTGTTTGACAATAAGTTTGACAATAGCTCATTCTATTTTGAGTATCCAAGAATTTGTAGTACTCCTGATAAATACTAGTATCATGTACCTTGTTATGAAATGTCAGTATATCAAGTCTATATTTCAAGTCTTTCAAATGCTTATATGATTGTTTCAAGTTGACATTCTTGTGAAACATCTGCAAGATACACTAAATGATTGGGAAATTTGCACTTAAAGTCTTGCCATTGGTGTATTATAATTCAAACAATATTTAAGAAGAGAAACTTCTGAAAAGCTGAACTGTATTGGGGATCCCCCAACAAAAGACAAGATCTGACAAGTCTTGAGTCCTCTTCCATTTGTCCTCATCCATCTGTCGATATATAATGTAATTTAATAAATTTTATAATTGTCTTCATTTTAGCCTCTGGACTATGAGACAAGACGACTTTATACCTTGAAAGTAGAAGCTGAGAATACCCATGTGGATCCACGCTTCTATTATCTTGGTCCTTTCAAAGATACAACTATTGTAAAAATCTCTGTAGAAGATGTAGATGAACCTCCCATCTTCAGTAGATCTTCTTACCTTTTTGAAGTGCATGAAGATATTGAGTTGGGGACAATAATAGGAACAGTAATGGCACGGGATCCTGATTCAGCCTCAAGTCCAATAAGGTAATACGCCAGTCTCTGTAAAAACATAATTTTTTAAAGAAATTAAGAGAAACAGTAATAGAATATGAATTTCTCTGAACACATTGTGCATAGATGATAATTTTTTTTCTGCTATTTATTAGTGTCCCAGAGACAGACAGCATTGCGAATAATGTCATCCATATGCCTCTGAATACCTCAAGGAACAGCTATTTACTTACACACACGAGACACAGGAAATGCTTTCTAGTACTCAGAAAAATTATAAAATTACACATTGATTTCAAGTAGGCTCTTCAGTAATTCTTGCTTAACACTGTAAAAAAGTGCCAAACCAGTCTATGGCCCAGGAAACTTTCTAATGAGCTAAGACCTTTCTAATGCTCCCTCTGGTCAGTCCTGGAAAGTATGCAGGCCTGATCTGACTTGCTCTGGTTGCTCCCTCTTGGTTTGCAGGCTTGCCAGAGTGATTGCTGTAAAGTATAAAGTCATCTTTTTGTGTGCTCAAATACCCCAAGAAATTAGACATTGAAAGACTAATATATTTTAAAATCTTTTATTTTTTACTCCATCACATATAGCTGAATGTAGTAAACTGGTGTAGGGGTTGATTTGTTTATATTTTAATAATGTGCAAACTTTAAGAAACAGGTAAGACAATGCTGTCCGAGTTGGATACATGTTGTCTGAAATACCAAACAAAGTACAAAAATTACATTCTGGCATAAGAATCATATTTACTGACTTTTAAGTCAAATATCACATACTTCTTAATGAGGCCCAGGTGGTAAAACTGGATATGGAGATGAAACTCAGAGTAATTTTCTCCTATTGTCATTCATGTGTATGGAAAATATAAGAGATAAGACCAAGCCTTTAACATTTAAGAAGATAGAAATAACAGCATTGCATCTTTATCCACTCTAATTGCATGAGGCAACTGACAATTTTAGTAGGTGTGTTTTCTTAATCATGACTGGAAAATAAAAAAACTTGGAGCTTTTTCTCATTTTTTTTTCTGAAACAACTTTCTGAATTGAAGAACTGTGAAAGCTATTTCCCTCATCATTACTATTTCTACAGAGTAGCACCCTAAACATTTTTTTATAAAATTTCACTACGTCCCATTGATGCGTCTTTCATTCCCCCACAGAAAATAATTCAGAGCAAACCAACAGTAATAAGGACAGAGAAATTTCTTAAAATCTAAAAGAAATTTCTTAAAATCTAATCATTGAACCTAGATATATATTGCTTGTAGAAATCAAGCAATGTATTGTATAATGCTTGTAGAGATCACTCATAAAAGTTCATGAAAACACTAACAATTTTTTCTTTTGCATTATAGAAGTGTACTAGCAGACTTTTTTCTTTTTCTTTTTTAATTTGGCCAAATTCTGCCAGATACTTCTGTACTTCACAAAGCCCTACATTAAATTGCATAGCAAAGATTCAATCCTAACTTTGAAGGCAGTGTTGAATAATAATAATAATAATAATTATGGAGGAAAGAGCAATTTTCTGATTCTAGTTTGACATTCTGACTTGTTGTGTAGTAGTCTTGCCTGCAGAAGTACTGCAACTACAGCAACTTACAAGATCCTTTAGCATTAATGAAAGTGAAAGTTTTGCATGTGAGTTTATAGAGGTGATTTTTTTTAACTTGATCTCTAGTAAATTAATATATCCTAAAATGTAGAAGCTTAGCTTATGACTGAGCTTTTAAAGAGCTCATAAATTGGCTGTCAGTCTCAATCTGAAAAAATAATACATCAAAGACAATTTTCCCTTCAGGATTAAAATAATTCTTTATTATGTTGAAATTCTGCCTTATTTTTCATGATTTTCATATATGTCTGTAAAAGCTCAGTTGATTAAATATTACAACTGTTGTATTACATCCATGAAATTCTTCCAATATTGATTCCTCAATCTATGGAATTAAACTTGAGAATGTCCATGTTTATAGAAACTAAATATAGCTCTTCTTAAAGCTAATCTTTGTAAAGTAACAGATAGGACCTAAAAACTATGCTGACTTGTGAAATGTATGCTGTCATTTTGACAATATGTTTTCTTTCCATATCATATTTAGGTTTTCTCTGGATCGTCACACTGATCTTGACAGGATATTTAATATTCATTCCGGAAACGGGTCTATCTACACATCTAAGCCACTTGACCGTGAGATATCACAATGGCACAATCTTAGTGTTATAGCAGCTGAGATCAGTAAGCCAATTTAGTCTCTTCCTTTCAGTTTTCCTTAGCATGCAAACTTACAGCTGTGACTTAATGAGAAAAAAAAATATAAATCTTATGTTCCCTTCCCTTCCCCCTGTCCCAAACACTATCCCCACCCTGAACCTTTATTTTAGATATTCTGGGAAAGTAAATGTGGGTTAACCAAAACTATCTGCCTCTTCATTGTTTTTTTTCCACACTTACTTTCACCACTGACCTTTAATGTCCAAATTACTTCTGAAATGTTATCCTATTAAATCATAACACTGGAGAAATTCTTCTATCTTCCTTTTCTTTGAGAACAATTACAGGATTTTGATGTTAAAGTAGTAGAGTTGAGGATGTTAATCTATATTTTCTCTCTATCATTTTCTTCATTTCCTTAGAAATAATTTCATTCTTTCTTCCTATGGTATCCATAGCTACAGCTCTTGGAATCAATACATCTTAAAAGTTAGGTTCGATTCGATTCCCAAGCTGTAGCATTTCTTGGATTACTTAGATCAGCTTTCTGTAGATATTTTCATGTTAAAAGTACAAAGATGAAAGCAGAGATCCTCCTAAACCACCTACATTATTAACTCTAAACCCCCAACAGAAAATTTTCTAAAGGACAAAGGCCTGATGTTCTAAATCAGCTAATGGAAAACACTTGCTTTCAAAGATGGTTTCCTTAGGGTTACTTCTCTATCAGCTGGAAAAAAGAAGGAAAAAAAAAACAAGAAAAGGAAAAAAAAGCTGACCAGCAGGGAAACCTGTTTGGCAAGGTCTACACTGCAGAGAACTAAATGGAACATCATGTCCTGCCAATTAACCACTCTTAGCATGCCTGTCCCCATTTCTCTTGGACAGACTAATAGGCTGGTTGATTGAGCACACGTGGTAGCTGTATTATTTTTTTTTTGAAGCATTTTTTTTTTCATCTTGCAATTCATTATGCTAAGCTTACAATCCTTCACAGTGCTGTCAAATGTTGTAAGAATACGTTTCAGAAGCATTTATGTAATGAAAAAACTTAGTAGTCTTCTATGATTATAACATAGTGCTTGTTTCCTTGTCAGGATACTATAACTAAATTTACATTCTTGACCTAGTTGGAGTAGCTAACATTCTCCAAAGAGATATGTTATTGTCTCCAAAATTTAGATCTCTAAATCTTTAAAAATACAACCTGTGAAGCATGACACAATAGGAAAGCAGTGTTAAGAACAAAATTTATTTGGAAAGCTAATGCAAAAATGTAAAAGGCTATCAAAACCAGTGTCCTAAACCTGCCATTTAAAAAAAAATCAGGATGTCAAAAAGATCCATATCACACATTATAGGAAAGGTCTTATTATTAACAAGTGAACTTAATGCCAGCTATTCCTA